>JAVFBZ010015355.1:0-11814 GCA_032466195.1 Katharina tunicata | reverse complement strand
TATATTCAACATGCTGTCTGTTGTCAACTGCAACAATAATATATCATTATATTCAACATGCTGTCTGTTGTCAACTATAACAATAATATATCATTATATTCAGCATGCTGTCTGTTGTCAACTATAACAATAATATATCATTATATTCAGCAGAGTTTTGTTGTTGGAGTAGTTTCTTGTATTTTTCAAATAACAGTAAATATTCAGGTCAGGGTATTTGTTTGTTTGATTGGCCTTTAGGGTTTCAGCTAGGATTTTGAAATACCCAAAATGCTCGACAAATTTGGCCCACTTTGCAACTAGTAAAACTTCATTTTATGCAAAGGGTCAGTAGTGTAGATATGCAATTTTGAAATTTTTCATACTTTTATACGAAGTTCATACTTTAAATAACAAGAAAATGGAAATTTTAGTTCCAGATTCACACTTTAATAAACATTCCATAAATTACTTAAAGTTTGTGCCTTTAGAGGCCGAATTTGTTGAGAATTTAGGGTAGGGGATTTTAGGTAATTATTGTGAAGAAGGTTTAAATGGCGAGAGCTCAATTAGGAGGGATAACGACACTTATTCATTTACAATTATAAATTTTATTTGATTTAAGTACAAAAAGTCAAAAGAAGTTTGTGATTCTTTATTTCAACAAAGCATTGTTCAATCCCCAAATAACTGTTCCTTATGATAAATTTGGATTTCGAAAATTTGCTAATTAGCTAATTAAAGTAAAAATAATATGCTTATTTATTATAAAACATAAATTATTTTCTTAATGGGCATATTTTGAACCAAATCAAGGATAAGGTGACTTTAATATGTGAGTCATTGTGGTGTGTGCTCAACAAGCCAGGCTAATAAAATAACATGATATTGGTGCATGAGATGTTCAGGTCTGTTGAACACAATTAAAGATTACAGGTAACCGTTAAGGTCTCAAAGCCATCATGCACCGTTAACCTGTTAATCCACCTAATCTCATTTTATACATAGTTTGGTAAGATGTTATACTCTGATTTTATTCAGATTAGTCATACTTGTAATAGGATTCATTGTGCAGTGCACACATAGCTAAAGTAAATGTATGTAGTTTTACATCTAATTATTAGTGCTTCAAAATTACTTCACACAATTTTCTAGATTTACCTTCAAGAAGGGACAAGTTGCTTGTACTCAGTGTGACACATTCACTGCATGTATCATTTTCATTATGCATGTTAAACAGATAACACGTACAGATAACAGAAGATAACCACAAAAAAATGCTAAAGAACTTGAAATAATAAATATGATCTTACCTAAGCTTGGCTCTGGTTTCCATTCCGAGAAACCATTGTTAGATTGTCCATTAGAGTGGTAAAGATTAGCAAAATGACTGTCAGCCTGCTGTATGAACTGAATTATCAACTGTGACGGAGAGGGATCTATAAAAGTATGACACAGTACTTAAATCAACAGTCAACAATAACTCATAAGTGATAATTCAATTCAACCTTCACCATCTACACAGCATTAACTGTAACTAAACTAAAACTTACAACTAAAGTATTTATTTATTTATTAATTATTATATTTGTTTACGTGCCTCTGTGATTCAAGTGGGCTGTGAATTGCATTGCTCCACCCTCCTTACAACTTACACCGCCCTTGAATCCATTAGAATAGGAGAAAGTTTTCTCTGGCTGCTGAGATCGTAGGATTATTAAAAGAAGTTTTCTATTTCGTTTATTATCAAAACACTAGTAGGTGTACCGGTAGTCATATAATTAATACTCTTGGGTGAGACAATTGATAAAAATCAAACAAGAACAATTTTTTTTAATAGTTTGTTGAAGTTGTCATAAACCATGTCACTGACTATTAACCCTCAATAACAAAATGGGATGGAATATCAATGACAGCAGGGTAAGCTTAAATAAAGTTTTATCAAAACAAAATTATTTTAAAGTTATATGTTGAAGTAGGCCTACATTGTACTACAGCTTATATTAAAGTCAGGCGCTGGCTATATCAAAAGGCAAACATGCCTGGCATTCTGACAGCCATATAGCAAGGCAATATACATGTACAAAGCATAAAGATTTCAATTATTCATAAAAAGAGGATTAAATGTATGTCTGAAGTTAATCTGTGTTGTTGTTGACGGAACTTGTCAAAGTTGGCAACTTGTAAAAATACACAAACTATCGCTACATCCTTACCACTAGATTCGTCTGATAAATGATTTTCCAACAGATTTTCATTCAAGAGAAACTCAAACCATGAAATAGCTGGCATATGAGCAGGCCCGCTCGAAATAATACGAGGGAAACTCTCCGACATATTTGTTACATTCTTTTCAGCTTCACACTCGTTGTCTGGGGACACTTTCGCCAACCCCGCTCATTGCTTCCAGTTAACCCCAGGCTTAAAAACTTCCATCCAGGAAACAACGGTTCATGTTATTGAATAGCTAGAGTTTACAATGTGATACAAAAACACCATTGGTATGTGGTAAAACGTAAAAGAGTTCCACTTCCGTTCCTATGTCACTGTTTTGTGCCAAGCTAACTTTTCTGGAAGAAAAAACGAAGAAAACAGGTAATTTGACAAAGTTGGGGGATTTTTACTGCACTGTTTTACACAACATGCTCCATACAATTAATTTATAGGGCCAATTTCTTGTGTTTTAGTTCGTTAGACGGAAAACTTCCTATACCATACGTGTGGAACAACAACAACACATGGTAAATTATACTCTATTAAAGTGGTGAAAAACGTATCTCTCCTTTCTTCGTTTTATTATTTACGGTCACGGTTAGTGGCAGTGTTAAAGCTTGAGTAAACTTTTACTGCACGTGAACGATAATTTGGTTGCAGGAATAACGGAACAAAACGATAGTCTGAAAAACAACTTTACACATTGTCCTCAGAGTGAAGTACATGTATCTCCTATTTATGTTTAATTACTGGTATTGCACTGTACTGCACTGCAATTTTTTAAATGTAAGTGATAGTTTTATGTGTGAATGTACACAGGCGCTGAATAGGCTACCGTGTAACATAACCATAAATGGAATTTATTGAAGGACGAATGATGTTTTCTAGCCTTAATATGACCTAAACATTGACACCGCGACCCTGAAATGCGAACTTCTTCAACTTGCATTTTCATAATAGACATGTGTGTGAAGTGTAATGTAAATCGGTATAGGGTTTTAGGCCATAGTGATAACAAGGAGAAAAAACATGGACGTACAGACCGTGAGACGTACCAACATATTGCTATCATCATATCATCATTATGTATTTTCTGTTTCAGGATAAATGGTAAGCTCATATAAAAAGCTATTAAAATTCTACTCTATTTGCAATATTCCATTCACTTATTTTGAGTCAATTCTACTCTTCCATCATAAATTCTATACATGAAATTTACGGTTATTTGCCTACATGTAGCAATAGTTTCAACTTGACTTGAAATCAAAATTAATTCTGCTTAAATAGCTTTAACCTTAAAATCACAATATTTCTACCAGTTAAAGTTTCCGCTCAGGGATGAAAATAGTTTTAATGGAATTAATGTGGATCGTACTATTTCTATTTATTATAATAGTTATTAAGCATAATAGATATACTGTACTGATAACTTTAATGTTTATTCAGAGACACAAAAGATCTTACATATCATTATGATGTATTTTCCGCCTTCTTATAAATGGTACACTGACAACTATTTAGGTCTACTTTAAAACATTGATTTATTTATTAATTAATTTAGTACTTAACCTTTGCCATATTATGTCATATGGTATTCTATATTTTAGGTTAGGTGTCAGACATGATGATCATGATGCTTTTAAATAATTTTTTTCTTTAAATTTGTTCTGGATTTTGCTTTGAATAGAAAAACATTTAAGATGATATATGTATTTTACTTGTTTTGAAATACTTCTACTTCTATTGAATCAAAACTACCATTGAGCTTTATATACCACAATGATTTTACTCATGCCATCATACATGTTATCATACATCAGAAATTACCTAAATGAAATAATAGTTTCAATAGAACTTGAGTTGAAACATTTCAACTGAGGTAACCTTTCTAAAGATAAAATTAACTTGATAGATAAATTAAATTGAAAGTGAGTAGATTGCCTTTCTACCTGAATAATAACTATAGTCAGTTGGGTGAAAATATTACAACTTTGGCTATCCATTTCAGATGTTTTAACACCGCCAAGACATGGAAAAACCAGGTTAATGCATAGTTATTTTTTGCAAAATTTTCTGACATTTACAGCCACTCCAAAGCATTTATTTTAGTTTAGCCGGATTGATATTTATAAATTTAAATTAAATATTTGTCATATATTTTTTTTATTTTCATTATGGATGTTTCCTTTCATTTGAATTCTTATAAGGCTCTGGTCATTTTTTGTTTTGTTGGTGTTATAACTGAATAAATGGATTTATTTTCCTTATTTTGTATTTTTATTCTTTCTGCGCTCGGAAAATCTGTGCTCATTAACTTGATCGATGAAAAACGAGAGAAAACAAGAGAGACAACTCTTATCCCTTTTCTGAGAAGGGAGAGGTACTTCTGTCACTATAGTATCAGCCACCATGCATGTATATATCCTCTTCAATTTGAGTCCATAAATGTTAATCAACTCAATTAATTAAATAAAGCTTTTCCATAATCAGTGATGATGTTGTGCATATTGCCTAACTGGTTAGATTCAAAATGTCTGTAATCAGTTGTCAGTTGCATTGGTTTAGCGAAATGATAAGCATTTTGTAAAATCCTTAATCTGCTCAGGACAATTAATTTTTGGAATTATTGTAATTTGTTTCTGTGTCATTGTGTTTTTATCTGGTTGAAATTCTCCGGAGCTATGATGACTCTTACAGATGTCACAATGATACAAGCAAAATCACACAAGGACCGTTAATACTATATTGTAGCCACCAAGCCTTTGATCTAACCATTTTAATTATTCTTTTTTGTGTTTTTTTTCCCCTTGATATTACAGGATGTTAGATGACATGACCAATGGGTATGTAATGAAAGATTAACATCCGACACAGGAATGGCTGCTGTAACAAGCCAGACCGATCTCAGTCGAGATAAGTCTGTTTTAAGGGTTAAGCCTTCTGTTTGTTGGAAAGATGAAACTAATGTTGATATCTCTGAATTCTTATCACCTCAGGTAAATGTTATTATTTGCTCAATGTGTAGTTAAGTTAACTTAAACAGTCTCTGACATATTTGGTTACTGTTTACTATTGTTCCAGGTATAAATTATTTTAGTACCAAAATCAGAAATAGATCAATCTACTTTAAATATTGTATACTTCTAATGTTTGGCCGGTATGGTAATGTAAATTACCTGTAAAAAATGAATATACAGATTTCAAGAATATTAGATAACGACCCAATTACATGTAGTTGAAGACATGGGTTGAGCAACAACCTTCCTTTTTTCACAAAGGCGTTGTGTCATAGTTTGATGTCATCCTTAGATGACTAACATCACAAACAAGAGTTGAGGTTTAAGGTCTCAAGTAAGCAAGACATGCTCACATACAAGACAGTCATAGGTAACTACTTTTTCGTGTATCACCTATTTTTGCCTTGTTTCTGATCTTCACAATTCATACAAACTGTAATTAGCGTTGCAGTATTCCACGCCCATTAATCCTCTCTTTATCTTTCTGTTCAGTATGCCTGTTGTATGATGTGCCAGGGATTTTATGGGAGTAGTTTTGGTCAGCCTGTCTGCAGTACCTGCCACATCTTCCTCTTCATCTCGGATATTAATCATGAGGGTAACGGGGAACTGGTGGAGGTATATAAAGAGGTTTGTAACGTGTTGAGGGGAAATCATTGGTGGGCGCAGATAATGTCTTTTCTTATCTATCCTTGGTGTTACACTGGCAAATGAGCCAAGCAGAAGGCAGTTAAAGCCAGAAATTAGAAACATATGTGACAGTTTTCAACTAATAATACAGATCAAAACAGAAAAAGGAAGAGGTGTGTCTGAGGTTCAGCTCACTTGATTGGAAATGAGTGTTTGTATCCATATACAAGCATTGCACAATAATAGAACAGAATTTGTAATCCTTATATAATTTATCTTGTTACTTACCGTAGTACGATCAACTTCTAAATTCCCCTCAGAACATTTATCGTCATAAAGCATTGTGAATTTTAAATAATTGTGTTTTGCTAAAATGTAGGTTTTTTAAGGGAATGAGATGTTTATGCCTGAATCTGTTTAATGAACAAAATGTAGATGATATCTAACATTTAGTGTATTACAGATAATTATAAGAAAACTTATAAAGAGTATTTAAGTTTATTTAATGTACATGTAAATAGTTTAAATGTTAAGAGTTGTTGTTGTCTAACGAGAGTAACAACAGCTTACTGTGTGGCCTGGTGCTCTCTGAGCTGATCTCTGGTAGAGAATCTTGATAGGAAGCCACAATGAGACTGGCCAATTTGACTTTGTTCATTGTTGATTAACAGAAAGCAGACTCTGACGATTCTGGTAATGAGGAACCAGACAAGGCCGCCGATTTCTACATGAAGCCGGAGAGTCATTTCAAAGTGCTCAGATCTGGTTCGCATAAAATGGACAAACTATCAGAGAGGATTAGCTGTCTGACCCTCCCTAGGGACATGGAGAAAGAAAGCATTCCGGAAGGCTTGATTAACTCACTTCCTCCAGAAGGTGAATATACAGTAACATATATACATGTAGATGAACAAGAAATACTCACGTTTTGTTACTTAGCAAGTGACATTTAGCAAATATATAATTTTAGTAAATTTAGCTGAGGAGAAAAATTGGAGCCTGACTCTGAAATAGTCATTTCAATACCCATCAGCCTTCAGGTCTCATTACAAAATTTCTGAACATTTGCAAATCATGCTGCGCAGGTGGTTGATTTGAGCCTCCTGTGCCCTTATGCTCTCTGAGCTTTTTGCAGTGTCCTGTATTTTGTCCTGTAAATGTATTGTGGCGTATTATATGTTGACAGATTTGCTTAGGGTGGTTTCCCCCCATTGGTCTGGCATGTCTTCAAATAAGTGAAAGAACCCTATATATGTAGTAGATAAATAAATAAATAAGTAAAATAGAAAAAAACAGAATTACCAGAATGTCTCCAAGAAAAAGAAAAATCTTTCACAAACATCTGCTATTCAGTAAGTAGCCCAGATGTCGAAACAAATTTACTCATGGCAGATATTGGTTTTATCAAGAAACTTTAATCAAATTGAGGACATTTTGTTTCAGTTTTATTGGGAGTGTTTAAACACCTTGACGACATTTCACTGTGGACGGCTGGCAATGTATGTCAGAGATGGAGACAGATACTAGAAGGCGTCACTCCACAGGAGCACTGGAAACACTTCATTGATTTGCGATGGCCGCTGTTCCGCCCCCATTATGCTGTCAACAGTTGGCGAACCATATACTCAAAACTGTAAGTTCAGTACGCCAAAAGCATTTTGTTGTAAGCAAATAAAAAAAGTTTAAAACCATTTGTGCTTATGGGTTGCTTAATTGATGACCTAACTTACTGCAGGTGGTTGATGAAAGCTATGCAAGCCCTGTTGCTCTGAGAAATAAGGGGCACACAAACCAATTGCTTCACTGTTGTGCATTGGGAATTTGAATGCTTTACCTAATTACACAAGTTTGTGTTTTGTGTGACCGTTTATTCACTCCTTAGCATTTGTATTCCAACAGATTGTGCTCTTGTCTGCACAAAACAGCAATCACCACAAAGCAAATTGCCTTATACTCATTAAACTTCACACATATCTTTATTTGGTGATTAATCAGAAGCCTATAGAAATGAGCTTTCACAGCTGATAATTAACAGAGTTACGTCCCCTTAATCAACTATTAATATAATAATCGTCTGTTATCTTTGTAAGTATTTACCCAATCACTTCGAAACTACACTGGTAGAATAGTTATGCATTATATCTGTACACTTTGTTAAAATTAATTCTTATCCTTGAGTTACATTTGGGCAGAGTGGTTTTAGATAGCTATGCTACAGTTGTTTTGGGTTTAGTTTTGTTCTTGTTTCCTTTAATGCCAACACCACCATGGGTGGCTGCTATAAATCATTGAGATGGTTCATAATCAATATATCTTTTAGTTCTTTGTTGACCTTATGTATAAAAGGAAAGTCAACCCTAAACATGAAGTTTCAATTGAGGGAAATATATCATGTATATTTGTAATGCCCACTGACTACTTGAGGGGAGTATGTTCCTTGTCATCCTGTCCTTACTTAGCACTGGAGGAACATTATTTATCCAACAGAGGACATACATTTGAAGGTTGTGGTAGTTTGGGTAGTTACTGTGGGAAACTCGGAGTACACTCCTGTCATATAAGTGAAATACCTGTATATGCACTGTTAAACACCAATCTATCAATCAATCAATCAATCAATCAGATCATTGAAATAATGTAATGTCATGAAAGTAGGATGCAATACATCTATCAAACAAACTGATTAACTCATGTGGTGACATTATCATGTATTTTAATTTATATGGAGAATTTGCATAAAATGTTCTCAAATGAACAATAAGTGCTTTCTGATACAATTGAAATTTGCCTTACTGAAGCACTAGTGTATTTTCTCTAGTTGTTCTTTATTTGGTTGGCATACTCTGACAATATCTTGTTTATTTTGTTACCAGATTGGAAAGCTCACCTTGTAGATATTGTTTGGAGAGTATGGTATTGCAGGTAATTAATTGTATTGTAAGTTTAAATTTCGGCTCTGTTGTGGTGTCCTTTTCACTTTTGACTGATACCTTAACACGTCTGAAACAAAACGACATAGGGTCACCATAAGGCCACGTTCGAACTTTAAGTTGTTTTGGAATTATTTAACTGTTTAATGTAAGCTCCATTTGGAGATAAATCTATTTAACTTTGAAGGACTTCTATTTTATCAGATTATGCTACTTAATTTTTATCCTGAAAAAAAGTATATTTTTTTGACTTAAATAATAGATTAAAAAGAGGTCAAAAGAGCCACATAATGAAAATATTGTTTTCTGAAACCTCTTTTTTTTTTCAATGATCTTTCAATGATCATAATAATGTTTTTTGTCTTCTCAGGTTTATTTTTTCTCAGAAGCATCATTAATCTTCCTGTACATGTAAACCCTGGGTGTTGAAATCTTACTGTTGTATTCAGTGGTATCAGATTATTTGCTCACACCGATTTTCATTTTTCACCCGAATGTAAGTTTATATAAATGGTGTTTCAGAGCACGCCTCCCATAGAGGAGAACTCCTGGCGTCACAGGAGACTGAGGAGTGAATTAAAAACACTTAAGACTGACCCCCCTGAGGGGATACAGGCCACCCCTCTTGATCGTCACTGCTGTCACTGGCAGGCCTCTATCACAGGCCCACACGGCAGTCCTTACCAGGGTGGTTTATTTCTACTCTATCTACAGATTCCTGAAAGGTACTCTTACTTTTGTTAAAGAAAATCTGACTCAAATCAGTTCTTCAGAAACCAGTTCCTGTATCCTGGTGCTCTGTGAAGTAAGGGGCATCAGGAAGCTGATTTGTTGTGGTGTTCTTTTTTCGTCCTGTAAATGTATAGTGGCGTCTCTGGTGTTGCCACGGCAGTTTAGGATGGTTTCCTTCTCCGTGAAATAACTTTAAGTATGGCGTAAAACCCCAACCAATCAATCAATCAGAATTAGACAGTACAATAACACAGAAGTTAACTATATTATCTGTTTTAATCCTTTCATTCACGCTTTCTGTTTTCAGTTACCCGATGAGACCTCCCAAAGTCCGGTTCATTACAAAGATATTTCACCCTAACATCAGTCGGCATGGAGATGTGGGGTTAGATTCCATTCACCATAATTGGAGTTTAGCATTGACCATATCTAAAGTTCTGATCAGCGTTCAGTCATTATTAACGGACCCTTACTGTAGTATATGTATGGAGCCTATGATAGGTAAACTGTTTACAAACAATAAACAGGAATTTGACAGAGTGGCCCGCTTATGGACATGGAAATACGCCATGCTGGATTATTTATCTCCATGCTATATTGATTTAAATGGACATTAAATACTTGTAAACTGAAGCATCATTTGAGACGATTCAGACATGGTTGTGTTGACTTTGATGAGGAAGATGTTGTGTGTGTGTGAAGGTGATTGCAGACAATACTTGTAAACTGAAGCATCATCTAAGACAATTCAGACATGGTTGTGTTGATTTTGATGTGGAAAATCTTGTGTGTGTGTGAAGGTGGTTACTGACAATACTTGTAAACTGAACCATCATCTGAGACGATTCAGACATGTTTGTGTTCACTTTGACGTGGAAGATCTTGTGTGTGTGTGATTGCAGACAAGAATCGTTTATGGAATGCTTCAGTGCTTGACTATTTATCTGATTGTGTATGGACTTGTTACATGGGCCATGAGTAATACTACCTGTTGTGTTTGTGGCATATTGAGTAGTTTGAGATGAGAATACCACAGAGGTGATATAACAGCTTGGCCATTGTTCAATGTGTTCCTTTTCCACAAAATATGATTGTGCCGTTCAGTGTTGGAGTAAGAACAATTTGGAATCTAGAACAGTATTATACCTGGTTTCTATATGTAAAATGGATACCAGTATACAGGAAGATTTACCTGTAGCTCCACCTGTAATCAGGCCAGCGACATTAAGCATGCACTTTTCAGTTTAAGTACTTCATGATCCTGCAGGAATTTTATGCTATGTAGAATTAGTCTCTATAATCTTGCCTCATCTCGACCCGATGGTTAACAACATTTTTGTGTTACCTAAATGTATTTAGGCCTTTTTCAAGTCTCCAAAAAGCTGCTTTTACCTTAACCTTATCATTAAGCATGACATAGAACTTCAAGGATATATCACAAATAAAAGTACCAAATCAAACAATATAATTCATTAAAGAAGGTTTAACCTCCTTGTCTACTGACTTGAATATGGATTCTACTAACCGCCTGGACACCTCAACGGTCTGTCATTCAAACAGTTACATAACTCCCGGCATTAAGGTATCTGGCTACTGTAGAGGGAAATAGTCCCTTTCCGAGCTAAATGCTGCCACTGGCAATTGGCCCTGTTTCAACATCTTCAAGCTTAAATTGTATGCAATATTTCTGATATTGCTCGATTAGAGACAGAGTTTGTCATACTGCCTCAATACAGTAGCAGTATTTAGGCATTTTTCAAGTGTCTAAGAAGATGCTGCTGTAGAATGTTTCTGAACCAAGACTCTTTGTTTACATTTTGTTTTATTTCTGACTAAAGATATTTACACACATGTGCTTTCTCTCATGTTGGGTAAATTCTCTGACTCTACCAACATACTGTTTTTAATAAGGATGGGTGAACAAATGACGTTAATCTATTCTGCTGTTAATGCATTGAGTGAATATTTTAAGTTTATATATTGTAAAGTGACCAGATTTCTGATATGATAAAAGGGACATTTCTTGTTCTGTGTCAATCTCATTCAATATTCTACAGATTGAAGTAAAAGGGGGAATTTGTTTTTCATGTATTTACTTTATGTTAACACAGTAAATAGTTATAACCTAGCGTTATACTGCAATAAAATACTTGAATGGCAGCTGCGTGATTTCATTGTATGATTTTGCTGATGGTAGAAGCTGAGCAGTAATGTTTTATTTCTAACATTTACCAGTAGACAGTCTGACAGTGTTATCTATATTCCTGTCTCTGGAGTTGTTTTATCTTCGTGATAACTAATAACCTCGTGTT
>JAVFBZ010015333.1:0-11814 GCA_032466195.1 Katharina tunicata | reverse complement strand
CACCCAAAACGTTTGCGCTATTCGTTTTAATGATGGTCAATTGCTCAGGAATCCTGTAGAAGTTTCATTTCCTGCTTCGTTTTGTGATACTTATCGCCCGAGTTACATATAAGTTACTTCCAAATACTTTGTGACCGGACTGCTATTTTTTCCGTCCTTTTAAAAGCAGTGTTTAGCATCTCACCAAATTTATTTTATTTATTCTCAATAGTATCGTGATACATTACACTCAGAGTGATACAGAGTTATGCATAAAATAACATCATTTCCGAAATTTATTTTATACTTAATATGTTTGGTAAATATCTCCGGATGCTAGTTAGATTTTATTTATGTTTTTATACAGATTAGAGTAAATTAATCAAGTAAAATTGTCAGTGGTTCTACTGTATTTGATATCTTTATAACTATGGGACGGAGCTGTGGTTGATTTGTGTGTAACATACCTGATAAATCTGCCCCTTCTTTATACATCACAGGGGCAGCTTCTTCACACTAACATTTTAGCCCTTTATCTACACCTAAAGTTGATGTAACTTCAGAAATTTCTAAAGGCGTTTCATTCAATAAGTTTACCTTTATTTTTTTATCTTTTGGCAAATCTTTAATATTGTGGTATCTCATTTTTGTCTTTTAAATGTACTGTGGCGTGTCCTGTGTTCCCAGCGTCGTTTAAGGTGGTTTCATGTAGCCATTGAGCTGGCACGCCGCCCTATAAGTGACTTAGCCTTAAGTATGGCGTAAAATCACAAAATAACATACCGAAAAGGTAGCGACAAGCAAAGATAATTTATATATTTGTGTTGCCTGTGTCGTTCAGGTGTGGTTTTCTTCACCCATTAAGTTGGTACACCGTAGTATAAGTGAAATTACCTTAAATACAGCGTAATAACCCATTCAATCAATCTTTTCGTGATGCATTTGTACGCGGTCCACGCTAAAAGGTGTATAATGACGCAACTGCATTATATTATTGATTTGGACACCGTAAGCTCGTTAAGCATGAAGCCTGTTGTGACGCTAAGTCTTTAAAAGCTTTCTGCCCTTGAGGCTCAACAGAGTCGCCTTTAAATTGAAAGATTGTATTGAACGGGTTTCATATGAAGCCAGAATAAAATTTCTTGTATCTTGCGTTTTAGGATTTGTTTATCCAAGTACCTCAGTATCTAAGTTGATCGTCCGTATGTCCGTAACCTTTTCTTGTGATCACAGTGGATTCTTGACCGATTTTGACCAGACTTTTTACATTAACAATGCACGAAAATCCGTCGGCCAGGTTCAAGTTTCCGTTGCCAAGGTCAAAGGTCAAGATCACTGTTGCCGTGAATCTTTCTTTTGTTAACATTGTCTCGTCATCCCTGTTGAGCCTTCATTCTTCGACCGATTTTAACGAGACTTCATACACTGATAAAGCACTGATATCTCAAATTGCAGTTGCCAAGGTCAAAGGTCAAGATCACTGCTACTATAAATATATATTTTGTCAACATTTTCTTGTTTCTCTTGTCATAGCTCTAGGGCGGTCATTGGGTCGATATTTATTTGTCTTCTGTGTTGCCTCCGTCTTTTTGGGTGGTTACGCCGTCATATGAGTGAAATAACAGAATAAATTCGGCGTGGAACTCTAACTAACCAAATAAACAAACAAACAAACGTACAATGCAGAATACGTGTCTGCATATTTAATTGGTCTCTGAAACTTGGACCACCTGATTCTAAAACTTTGATTTTATTCAAACAACATGCACTTAGGACAAGTAATCATCCACTGACTACATAGCCCACCCTTTAATTGTACTTACTACGTACACGTCTGTTGTCGTTCGGGTTTCGATTTATTGTTAATTTGACATGAATATTCCACGAAGTATTTGACGGTATGTCGACAGGAGCTATGGCAAAGGAAACTGTCATTCCGCATAGTGGTCATATCGATAATTATTGACATGGTGATTTATCGTGAAGCAATATTCTGCTTTAGTCACACAATCGAAATCAATGGACCCTTTTTCGGATTCATTTGTTTCCACCGGAAGTCAGGTGAAAACTATGAAACTTCTACTATTTATTACACTGCCAATAATATAAATAAATATCAATAAATAAAGTTATCTTAAAAGATGCTACACCGGCGATTTCGAAGAAGGAAAAAATCAGCCATATCTAATTAAATTTCTGTCATGATTAGAAAATTAGTAAAATGAAATGGTTTTGAAAACTATTTCACTATTTATTTCGTTAGAACATAGATATATTTTGTAACATAAGTTGGATAAATATGCATTTGTCTATTTTCCTTTCTCATCCCTTGGGATTCCTATAACTGATTTAACTTCATGCATTTCGACCAACAGAATATCTTCTCATGTAATATAGCTACACAAAATTTTTACTTGTATATATTTGTATGTTATTGTAAGACCTGACCCTGCCATATACATATATATATATAGTGTTTAGTTTGGTCAACCTTTAGCTGTATTTTTGATACTCGGACCTGTGATTTCATTGACTTTATGATCTTGATTTGAATTGAATCTGACTCGATCTCCATTGTAGTATTATAGATTTGAAACATTTATTTATTTATTGACTTTATGACCTTGATTTGAATTGATTCTGACTCGATCTCCATTGTACTATTATATATTGGAAACATTTATTTATTTATTTATTAAGCTTTGACATTACAGTCAGGAAGGACACACAGGTGTGTAACACCTATATCAAATGTCCCCCATAACAAAAAAAACAAATAAAAAAAAAAACTTGATGACAATAGAGAATGAGGCGATACAATTATATAAATATTTACAATATTAAACAGCTTGCATAATACTTTTTCTCTGTTTATCCAGATTGCGTATATACATATATATTTACAATTATAACAGATTTCATATATACATACCGGAATTTACAATTTTAACCAGATCTATAATATTTTAATTTTAACCAGGTACAACCTTTGTTTTGTCTTTATTAATTTTATCAAATTACATAGATATTTACAATTTAATCAGATTATATAGATAAACAAAATAATATTTAACACGATTAACCAGATTCATATGTATAGAAATTTAACATTTTTACCACGTCAGGCAAGTCTACATTTAGCGCAATGGCATTTGGATACCCAGGTACAAGTATTCTCACTTGAGAATAATAACTTTAACAGTTGGAAATAGTGCCTGTCTGCTAGCTGCTTTAGCCTGGTAGACAATATGACTGGTGTTCACATGGATATTGTGCTAAAAGGTGTAGACTCTTGAATCCTAATTATTTGAATCATTAAGTTCTTAAAGCAATGCAGCTTGTTTAGCTCTTGGTATTGTCAGACATAGTATAACAGTTTAAAATATATTTGATAAACGTAGTACACCTTCATTGGAAAGCAGGTAGGAATTTACACAGTAACTCAATCCAAAGCTCTATCTAGGTTAGTTTATTAGCCGTCGTACTGATGTTGTGTTACAGGAAGTGCTGTAGTGTAATTAATAACATCTAAGGGACTATATTACATCCAGACCATTGCTATGTTAAACCCAAGGTTTTACGCACGTATGGAGTATAGAACTAACTCTTAACATGAAACATCAGAATTGAACCAGACGTAGAGCTTCACAGGTTGATCTTACTGATGTGATAGTTCGATAATCCCGTAACTCATTGCTGACAAATGAAATGAATCTACGATTCTGCTAACTCCGTCATCACCTAACAAATTCTTGACCGAGCTTTTATAAATCCCACAAGTTTAAACCTGTTTTATTGCCGTTCACTCCAAGATGGGGTTCACGTGAAACAAATTCCACATACCACATAAATATGTATACTTAAATACCATTGTTTGTCTGGCATTTAATTGTTATATATATTTGCTTGATGTGGATATATCCCTGGTATATTTATGGCCTGATTTATATCTGACGACCAGAAGAGCGTATGAATTACCTGGAATGAGATAGTTATGAAACAAATCATAGTTTTGATGGATTTTCTGGGTAGATTGATGAGCAGCGTTTCGGTCTACAATCTTTTTTAAATCATTGCTTGAAAAGGGTCTTATCAACTAGACTGAACTGCTTATGAATATACTCAGAAGCTGCAAATCTGTCAAAGCTCTGTTTTCTTAAATTCCCAGCTTCTAAATGCCAATAAAACGAGATAGTAATGAAATTAAGATATTTTATAGCCAAATACATACAACTTCCCCATGTGCAAAGTAGATGCTCTTAGTGTTCCTTATACTGTAGATCTTAGCCTTAAGCCTCCATCACATGATGCCTTTGTACAGATTAAAAGGAATATAACGACACCACTGCAATATCATTGATTTTGATACTATAAGCTCATTAAGCATGAAGCGAGCTGTGACGTTAAGTCTTTAAAAGCTTTCTTTCCTTGAGGCACAACAGAGTCACGTTTAACTTGACATATTGTAATGAGACAGTTCAATGTAGCAGGCTCACTGGATACCTGTTGTGTATTGAATAATATACCTTTTGATTACAAACACAGCTCGTTTTCAAATGTCTGAATCTCAATTTGAATTAAATATGTTGATATTTTTTGGAAGTCTCGGGGTCATCGATGTAATGAAGGCGGTTCTGATTGAGTGTGAGCTCCAGTAATAGGCGAATAAAATGACCCTCGAACAGGGCCCGTATTCATAAAAAAGTCAAGCTTAGACTTAAATCTCCCAACTCTGACTGAGTTAATCCTGTGACTTTAGTTTGTATTCACGAAGCGGCTGAGTCGCAAACTTAGCTCAGCTGTCAAATAATCTTAAGTCAATGGTTGTTTTGTCACCTCACGTGATCACTACGAGAATTCCCATCTCGTTACTTTGATTTCCTTGTAGCTCTTTTGTAGGACTCCCAGTAGACAATAGTTAGCTACAAGACATCCACAAAAAGGAAAATATTGGACCCACACTAATTACCTTTATCCAAAACAAGAGAAACTCCGAACAAGGAAGTCATGTTGGTATAGATAATATTTTCGGCAAATAACTGATGATAGCGTAATAAAGCCGAAATGTGTTTTCTTTACCATCATGAATTTCTTGTTCGGAGATTATCTTATTCATTATATGTTACCCTAAACTGACCTGTGGGACTACAGGCTCCTCAGCCTGAACTCCCCAAAAATATGTGCGTACGTTAGTGTGTGTGTGTCATGTGTTTATTAAACTCCAATGTCAAGGTCGCAGATAGTGTAAAATATGTCAAATATAAGTTCCACGTCTCATTCTAAAATAGAGAATCAAATCATTCTGTCTACCGTCGAGTCTTTGACACTAAGGTATTGACATCAACAGTTTTTGTATCTTTTAAAGCATTTGTTTTCGCAGAAAAGCTGTTATTTATAATAGTTAATAGGAAGCAATATATATAGCCTTTCCCACGGCAATAAAACAAAATTCAGGAATCTTTGGGTCGTTGTAATGAATCAATTTAATAATTCCAACTTGACTGTCAGTTCAGGATAACGATGAAACGCCTGTTCACTAGTGCGAGTAATGGCGAATACATAGATTTTAACTGACTAAAATCTCAGGACTGTTCAGAGTGATTTCAGGTCGATCTCCTTCCAATTCTGTCCGCGGGATGGAAGCCTCCAGTGCCCTGGTGCTATACGAGATAATGGGCGTCGATTTAATGCGGTGTCCTGGTTTTGTCCTGTAAATTAGATCGTTTTTGGTAGCTTTCTTCACCAACTGGGCTGGCACGCCGTTATATAGATGAAATAACCTTAAGTACGGCGTAAAACCCAAATTGAACAAACAGTTAAATTCTATCCTCCTGCTGGATAGGGAATTAGAGCCGGATTAAGCAGATAGTACCCTGTTAACAGGCCCTCTGTTACAGGAGCTTGTGCTCATGGTCACTGGTTCAGACTGAAGGTGGTTTTGATTTCGTGTGTTTTTCGAATTGCAGAACTGTCATATTCGTAGACAGACACTCAATATACTCTCTGTCTTGGCGAAGGATCACTGTTACCGTATTGATATATGGTAATCACATGTGTTTGATTTGAGAAACACAAGCAAACAGCTTCAACCACTGACTATTTGTGAATACATAGTTTGTTTAACAACTTTATTTGTTTTCTACCGTTGGAGATATTTGGATTGATGTTTACGTCTAGCCTGCATCCAGTACCAGGCGTTGTGGCTTTTTGTGCCAAAAATATATCAACCTTTTTTTTCAAAACTGACATAATGATATAGTGAAAAAAGGTTACAAGCGTGTCTGCTAGCGTTAACAATGTGTATGCAAGAAATCATTGAAACACAATTGTAGCGGACACCTACGCTTTCCAAACAACAAATCTTTCACAAGGCTGGTTAAAGGTATTTATAGGACATTATTGATGGTTGTTCGCAGCTCTCCTCATCTCATTAACTCAGATAGAAATGTAAAAATGGCGTGCGCTGTGTTTTGAAACAGGTAAATTATTCAGTAGAGAAAAAGAACTTTGCGTTTTTCCTACAACCAAATGTTAAAATAGACCCCGCAACTGTCTTTTTACAAACACTTTCTTCATCGGGGAAATGGTGGCGGCACCAACGAAAAAAATGTTTTGCTTCTGTAAGCAATGATTTACATAGGCATGGAGCTATGGCGTAAGCAACAAAAAGCTGGTAATCTCTACGCCAGGCTTAATTATGATATTTCCAGTCAGATATCGGTGGCGTGACTTATCCAATTCAGGCCCACCTACAAACCTTTATCCGGGAACAGCAAAAGTAAATCAACACTGCTTTGTTTACTAGTCGGGGCTAAGACTTGTTGAGAACTAGCAGATTTACATCCTGACTGAAAGTAAATATTTTTGTAGTGCACTAACTTTGTATTAATTTAATTAACTCAATTTGGATTACTATTTTTTTAGTGTGGTCTGGTATAAGTTCCTTGCTGCCGACCTTATTTACATTCAATATATTTTCAGTTTTATTTATAAGTTTGTAACGGTAGTCGTTTAGATGTTATTTAGTTCAGTATAATAGCAATTCCTGCAACAACATTTTTGTAAGTGGCATTTATAAGCTGTAGGTAATCATTATTGGAACAGATTTTATGGATATCAAATTTCCTCTAGTAGTCTTTTAATCTGATAACTTGCTATCTAAAAGACTACTTGCTAACTAAAAGACTACTAGAGAAAATGAACATTACAGTGATTTTAACCAGCGCAGCAAAAACTATCAAAGCAAACCTTAATGCCTCAGGAAAACAGCCAAAATACAACCCAACTCAACCAAGAGGAACCATTTACCAAAATTGTCATTGCGGTGACAAATATATTGGAGAAAAAGTGAGACCTCTAGAAATAAGGTTAAAAGAACACAAAAGATCAACTGTTCAAAGAGATGGGAAGTAAGCTATATCAGACCACCTGGAGAGAAACCCATCTCATGTGATTGAGTGGGATAATCCCAAAGCCCTCAACAACAACATTATGGACTTAACTTAACGTAAGCTACATGAGGCAATACAGATCAAAAGACTAAAACAACAAATGAATAGAGACCAAGGCTTTTTTATTCCTTCGGCATATGACAACATAATTAATCAGTAATACATGCAGTAAAACAAACCTCTTTAACAACTATAGTTTCAAAATTGTTTATTTATGTTTATGATCTTTAAAATATTTGTACATATATAACCAGTCAGTGTTCATGATGGTTCATAATACTTGACAAAGATACTAGTAACTGTGTCGAAACGTCGTGTGAAATAATAAAGAAGAAGTTGATATCCATAAAATCTGTGTTCCAATAACACAATTCAAGTCTGTCGCTTAATGAACTATTTAGCGAGACATTGGCTTTATTTTCTAAGTAAATTCTGTGTTCGGTCGAAGGTCTACTACGTTTGCCGAATTTATTGTACACAACGTTAAGAAATGCCCATCAGTGTTAAACGTTTATTAAATAACATTGCCCAAATAATTCAACCGCTCACGTTTGATATTAGAATAGCTACACCAATGGGTCGATAGTGGTTAGAGTCTGTAATTTCTTCGGATTTATTTTCAACTACATGCGTGGCAACAACATATGTAGGTTGATTAGGTAGACAGCTATGTTTCAATATACAGCTTAAGTAATGGTATAGATGTATCATTTACATATTTCCGGTGTTTAGCTGACAAACTTCCACAACCTAAATACTTATTTAAATAAGATTCATTTACCAGATCTCTGGCGACAATTGAAGAAAGATATCGAAAATACATTGCCTGGCATTGATGCCCCACAAAAGCTGTTGAATACTTCGTCGCTGCTTTTATTATCGTGTTTGGTTAATGAGATAACACACTATGCTTTTCAAATAGGAAGCTATATCAGCTTCCCCGTGTACAGCGCGACTACTACAATAGTGCCCCATTTTGTCACAATTTCAAGCATTCAAAGACATGCCGTCTCCATCATCAGCTGGGTGGTTGAGTGCGCGGCTCTTGTGCCCTGGTGCTCTCTGATTTAAGGGGCACGAGAGACCAATTTATTATTGTGTCCCGTTTTTTTGTCATGTAATTGTTTTATTGTGTCTTCGTGTGTTGCTCGCGTCGCTTTGGGTGGTTTCCTTCGTCCATTGGGCTGACACGCCGCCATCAATAACTTGTCCGGTGTAAAATCCCGATCCATCAATCTCCATCATCAGGAATTTCAGGTGCATCATTATATAATTCATGGTTGATATTCAAGTTTAGGAAAACAAAAGATCAAGAGGTTGACTAAACCAAAGAATATCTTCATGAAGATAAGGGGGCCGCGCCGTGGCTCCGTGGTTGAGCGTTGGACTACGGAGCCCTCTTCACTGTACCCGTAATAGGTTTGGACCTAAGGTATATAAGGGAAGTTTTCTTGTGGCTGCGGAGTTCGCGGGTTGGTTTTTACGAGGTTTCTTTTTCCACCATACACCGTCCACGCCAATTAATAAGCAGTAATAAGTCGTCATATAGGTGAAATAGTCTTGAGTACGACGTTAAACACAAATCAAACAAACAAACAAACAATCATGAATATAAGACGTAAAGGTGTGACAATGATATAAAGATACATGTAGTTGTATTGTGTGGGAAGATATCCTATTAGTCGAAATAAAAAGAATCCAGAAACAGAGAAAACAAAATGGCACGTTTATCAAACCTATAAATATAGATATTCCAACCGGTAAATCGGATAAACGTAAGGCTTATTGTTTTGTAAAGCATTTCATGTTACGCGTTCTCACAACATCAGGAATCAAGTTTAAATAACTCATTTTATGTCCAAATATTCGGTGGGGTGGATTTTAAAATAACGCAATTTATTGATTATATTTGTAAATTGTATAAGTGTCACGGTGTCCAAGTGACTTTCGATAGAAACAAATTAACCCGCAAAAAGGTCCAGTGATTTCGTTTTGTGGCTGGATCGATCTCTTGGAACACGATTTATCACCATGTCACTACTTGTCGATAAGACCCCTAATGGGAATGCCGATTTCTTTTATCTCAATTCCTGTCGATATACCGTTAAATACCTCATGAAATATTCATGTAAACAAATTAGCAATAAATCGAAACAAGATGGACTATGGGCACCTAATTAGGTACAATAAAGAGCGGATTATATAATCAGTGGAAGATTAATTGTCCTATGTAGATGTAATTTGAAATAAAATATGTGTTGTTGAGTTTCAGTATCAGTGTCAAGTGCCAATATGGAGAAAAATATTTTCCATTGTGTACTCGTCAAAGCCCATTTGGAGCAGAACAAGACAACCGTCAGCAGAGACTATTGTTCAAAGTTTAAACGACCTACAAGGGACACGAAACATTCCTGAATTGAAACAACCAATGAAAGTTATAATGGTACTTTTATTTTATCCCGGTCAATATCGAACAACTCAACAATGAACGTAAGTTGGTTTGAAAATTGTTCACTGGATGTAACGGGTCATCGGTTCATCAAGAGTTTATAATGAGTTGTAATGAATTAAATAAGTTATGGGTCCGTGACGGAAGTAAATGTCACAGTAATTAGCAGTAATTAGCAAGAAATACTATTAATTCCACAACATCGAATCAATAATAGGATCAATACTTTGGATATACTTCATTTATATCAAACATAAGTTTATTTAAGTTTATGTAGAAAACATCTGTACTAAGTTTGAAAGATTACATAACTTTATATTTAATTACTGATCAGTTGGTCAATAATTCTCCATAATGGCTAAGTCAGTATATATTAGTCAATCATAGATGGGGACATTTCGCAATTGGTTATGTGTAAAATATGTTTTTTTAATGTAAAAAAGCGGACTGTAATCTTATACCCTTCATTGAACAATTAAGAAAAACTAATAATGGCTTCCACAGTGTAATACCATTCTGATTTAAAGTTTATTTTGTTACAATCACTGGCCACCCTGTTTTTCTTGAAAAGCATAGGGATATATTTTCAGGCGCATCCATAATGTGATTGTTTCTCACATACAATTGACATGCGTACTTGGCATGTACGTTATGATAAATTAGAACAAAAACGCCTCTATTGGAGAATTACTATGTCATTCTGGGACGGAAATTGGCTTAAAGACTGTTCAGATGTGTGAACAACTGTCTGGACACACATGTTCAGCAAAGCTAGTTCTCGAATAGTGTAAAGCGATAGGACAAAAAGCAAAAAAACCCAGATCATCAACAGGACGCAAAGCAGGACACCGTAATGAATGGACTTCCTTGTGCCTTGTTAGATCAGAGACCACTAAGGTACAGGAACATCCCGCTCGATCAGCCGCTCTTGCAAAATGAACATTCGTTTGTAAATATATTACAGAACTGTCTCGTTTATTAGTAATAGGGCCTGTTAATCGCGTGATTTAAAGGTACCCCCTTACGGTGACAATCCTATCATCTTTGAACGTTATGTGGAATGTAAAATGACCATTTGGTTTGTGTTCGCTGCAACTATCGCAGTAACACATAAAGCTGCAGTATCGACTGAGTACCACAAGGTGTCATCAGAAGCACATTATCTCGCAAAATCTCGCAAGGTTTAAACGAGACTTACGCTCCCTATATCTAACATCGAAATGAATAATTGCTTATTCTTTTTTTTAGAAACAGTGTTTATTAACGAAAAGTGTAACTCCATGAGCAACAAATAAGAAAACACAATTCGCAAATCAGGACACTGCAAAGAAATCGGCGAGAGCAACAGGGCACAGGTAATGGCTGCTCAACCATGAAACCGCGCAGGCAAAATGAACATCTGTTATAAAATAAATTACAGAACCCTGTCGTTTATTAACAATGTCCGAGTTACTACTAATTGATCTTGTTCAGAAGGCTACTTGACGCTTACTATAAATATGTGCTCATACGGTAAAGACAATTCATCTTCATTATCGTCAGGTGAAGTGAAGTTCAATACGCATTTGAAGTTAATTGATTTATCAGTAGTATAATAATGAAATAATTGCCACTCAAAAGCCAATTGGGAGATGACCCTAGTACCGTATTTTTACCGACGCTAAATAATTATTAATTATTAATGATTTTTTTAAAATGAAACATTAATTTTAATGAAAATTATTAAAGCGAATACTTATGTTGACGTCTGTAAATGAGGATAACGATGAATGCGCATTTTCATTTTAATCCGAAATTCAATAGAAAGGTTTTGAATAAATTATTTCTAACTTCAAGTCACATACGCACCCACAATTTGGATTTTTCAACTAATTCCGTGTGCCTTGATTTTTACAAGATTTGATGTTTGTTCAAAAATTAAAACAGTCACGTTAA
>JAVFBZ010015332.1:0-14951 GCA_032466195.1 Katharina tunicata | reverse complement strand
ATACATGTTATAGTCGTTAATAATTGATAGCTCAGCTTTTGGTTTCCGTATGAGCGGTTATGAAGCATATATTTTATTCTTCTATTGACTTGTACTTTGATCTCGTTCTTTGTCACCAATTTATATATGACTAGTTGCTGCTATTGATCCCAGTCATTATCTGAGTTGATAGTGTGCCGTGGATCTATTAAATCTAATTTAGTAACACAAAATATTTTCGATGAACTAAATAACTAATAATAAAGCATAAAATAGTAAATCAATAAATCAATACTTACAGACCTATCACGATTGTTGGAGCTTAAATATTTATTTTATCACTTACTTTATAACGTTCTAATTCAGTATTCTTATTTAACCTTAGTTGTGCTATTCAGCTCTTTTCCTAGAGTCCTAGATCCAGTCATTTCCACTTTAGCTTTCTTCAAACCTATCTCCTATCCACCAAGCAACTGACTTCCAACTCCAACTCCCTTCACTCTACTTAGTAACTAACTTAAAATTGGGTTAAATCCCCGCCCGAAATGAAGGTAGAGCCAATGGTCAATTATGACATATAGGCGTTACCTTAACACCAACAGTCATCCGCTCTCACCTTGGTCATTCAAATATAAACATTTAAATAAACACATCATAGCAGATGTCTCATGCTTGTTACCAGTTTTGTTAAGGATAGAATCTGTCAACCATTCGACCGTCAGACTGCCATATGGGTGAAATAACCTTAATTCTGAAGCAAGACTCCAATCAAACAAACACCGAAGAGTCTAGTTAGCGTGACACCATTTTAGAGATTTTCGAAAAACCAACTGTTAGATAGAACAGATTCCCGTTCAGATGTTTTTGAAGGCTTATTGGCACTCCATAGAACCGATCATTTAACGGTATGAGTGTGTATTGGTTTCCTCCTGAACTACACGTGTAATATTCAAAGTATCACACATGTTCCCGTTGAATAGCCACCATAACTCTTGGATGTAAAAGATATAGTCAGATGGCTTTTGTAGGTTCACTGGTTGCAGTAGGAGACTGCCTATTTTATAAAAAGTAAAAAGTACGAAGGCCATTATACACCATAAGGGTTTCACCTTCAGAAGAAATAGATACAGAGTCAGGTTACGGCTACATATCTGTCGGTTAGATAGGACATATTAGAATAGTAGTTTATGAGATTAGTTGGATTATGGTCCACCGTCTGCAAATTGTGTAATAACTATTGTATATTCTATCCAAGCGACCGCTACCTCCAAAAACAGCCCTCCCTGTGTTCGTATTCATATCGACACAAAAATATTTTTCGAGTTGCCCATTTACATGCATGCTTGAGAATAAAGTGCGACAAAAAGAAACTTTAGTAGTTTAAACTGTTAGTATGACAATGCTTTTCGGATGGAAGAATGACATTGTATTTTACAAGATATGCTATACTGTTGAAAGTCTTCAGTAAACTGTGACTTGGCGATAACATTAATTGCAACATGTTTTGAATTTATCCTATTCCTTATCTTGTATAATATTTCATTTTTCCATCAGACGGCGAAAACTGTGAATTAGTTGGAATGGGTCCTTTTTGTGAAAGCAGTCGCCACACATGTTATAGCAGAGCCAAAGACTTTTCCAGACTTGCAAGCGATGGGTGTTGGACAGGAAAGAAGGCTCTCTGTTGTGATTTTAAGCGCAAGTATAATAAGGCCTCTGGGTTGATCTCTTGAAAAGAAATCTATACCTTTCTTTCTCTATATTAATTAGATTTGCAGCGACATCATCATATTTACGTTTTTTTGTTTCTGCTGGAAACCTCTAGAAAGCAGGGTGATATGAACGAATTGTACTCGCTAAAATAGAGAGACGTGCAATTGAAAACAAAACTGTGTGATGAATTGTTCACACTCGAATAAGACGCTCAGTACAGTACCACCGTTGTAACAAAGCAAGATGTAAAATTTCCCCGAGTACTGTTATATGGAGGACCAATTTATCAGTTAATACACTATTAGAGATATCTGTATTACCCTCGAATTAGAGATAACTCCACTCGAATTAGATATATCTCTAATTGAATTATTGATATATGTTTTACAGTTAGAGATATCTCTAATTCAATTAGAGATATCAATAATTCAATTAGAGATATATCTAATTCAAGTTGAGTTATCTATAATTCGAGGGTACTAGAGATATCTCAAGACTTTAAAAAGAAATACTGCAGAATAATGACTTCTCCCAAATATTCCGAGATCTCAAGAGAGAAAAGCCTGGGATTTAAATACTCAGTCATGACCAACATCAAATCTCCACTCAAAGTTATCGTTCATTCTTAATCCACCTTTATCTCTGCCTGCAAACCTTCGGAACATTTTACTTGTAAAAATATATATTCGATGATAATTCTTCAAATCTTACGTTTAAGTTGTCCAGTAAGTGCTGATAAAAGCTGATACTCTTCGGTCACGATTGGAAATAGCGAATGTTAACAATATGAATACTTCCTTTCCTTTAGTTTTAATTAACGGATAATTAAAAAACATATAGAAATTCCATTTGTTGCATATAGTTGTCGTTACTGTATGACCATATTCTCAAAGAATTACTTTTCGTCGAATAACGTCTATTGCGGAGATGCATTGGTAGGGTTATGGTAAGCAATTAGACTGCATGGAGATTTTGATAACATGTCATGCTCGTTAAGGACAAGGAGCATTCATCAATTAAGCAAATTTATCGGAAGTGATAATGAGACAGATATCTCTAATTGGATTATAGATATCTCTAATTGAATCACAGATATATTGTATTGGACTACAGATATCTCTAATTGAATAAGAGACTTCTCTAAGTGAATTACAGATTTCTCTAATTGAATTACAGGTTTCTCTTATTAAATTACAGATATATCTAAATCCCGAGAAAAAGATATATCTGTAATTGATTAGAGATATCTCTAATTCAATTAGAGATATCTCTATTTCTTAATTACATGAAAATGTGTCCCTCCATACTGGTAAACGTAGCGCGGAGGAGGTTAATACTATGCTCTATTACATTGCGTGTCGCGTTGTCGATTGGAAGTGTTTAATCTTCACACATTTGAAAGTGGAGCCCTGCCAGTGGTTATGAACTTATAAAAATTGCGTTGATCCCGAGGCTTGCCTCATGCGAAGTCCGCAGTGGAAAAATAGACTTACCAATGGAAACTTTGGAATCCAATGGAATTTTTCCATATTAAACTATCGTACCAAGTATTCGTGTAATTTCGTTTCAATAAAAAAAAAAAATTACAATGTAAGCATCGGTACCACAGCATAGTTTAAATTTACAATCAGTATAACTCATTATGTACATTAATCATCCTTAAAATCAGTACAGCGATTGTAGCTGCATGATTATAGTACTATGTTACTGTGCACTATGGTATAGATTGTGGAACGATTACAGGAAAGGAGTCGATCGCTGAATTTATAAATCATGAATTATAAATGAAGAAACACTGTTAATAGCCATAATTGCTAATACATTGTTGTCATATAGCCTTGCCTTACGTGGACATTATCCCATTAGCGGAAAAAAAATGTATGAGGAATATCGATATTCTTCATTGGAGCAAGCATACAGATTTGGATCAAGGGGTTTCGCAGGGTAAGGGCAATGCAAGTGTAAGGGCAATGCAAGGGTTAGCTTTATGACCAGTGGCCTTGATAACCATGATATAGTCATCGAGGGATAAGCTCAGGTCATCTTGTCGACCTCATTATGCTGTCAGTAGTTAAACATATAAAATGTATATGTTTAACTGATAAAGACATCATACAGCCGAAGTATATTTCTATACCAACATGACCTCCCCGTTCGGAGTTTTTCTTATCTTTTATCATTCGAAATTGATCTGTGAAACTACTGGCTTCTGTAAACACCCTCCAAGACCACCTAAGCCTCGCATTATTAACAGCTTCTAGCATACTTTTGTTTAAATTATTAACCACAAACCCTATCCTATGATAAATGTTTGACTGATGATGACAGCCGAAATATAGCGTCTATACCAACATGACTTAATTGTTCTGAGTTGTTTTTATTCTATGTTACTCTAAACTGATCCGTGGGACTACTGGCCTGTCGATCAGGGACTCCTTTCGCGAAGCGATTTTAGTCTAAGTTGAGTGTAATTACCATGACAACACTATACCGTCAGTACTGGTCGTTATGGTAATTACATTCAACGTATGCTAAGATCGCTTTGTGAAACAATGCCCAGGTATGTAAAGCCCCCATCACACCAAACTAGTTCTCACTACGTTCTCACTAGGTTGCCCAAACGGGCTCAAATTGTGTGCGAACGGAGTGAAAGTAGTAGTAACTGTTTACGATCTGTTAAAGAACTTCGTGGACTTTAAGCCTGTTCAAAATTGCCCCCGTCCTGCAATTAGACGGAGTGACAACGTACTTAAAACGAGATGGACGTACTACGAACGGAATTGCCGTACTTTGAACGGAATTGCCGTACTTCGATCCTACTAGGGACGTGTTACAACGTGACGTGGTCGAACATCAGTAGCAGTACGACTGGGTCAGTTTGTAGCTCGACCGTTTGCTTGTTCATCCCGTTGGCAAACAGACCCAACTCGACATCATTATGTCCTTATTACGTTCAAAACAAATTTTCTGAATTAGTTGGCAACACGTTTCTACATGGTTCTAAAAGTTTCCGGTAGGTTCTCAGTAAGTTCTACTCGTTTTGAGTACGTGTCTGTCGTTCTCACGCAGTTCGTACTAAATCCACACCGTGCTTTCCCACGGGCAGTCTTTCTGGCATTTCTTTTTGGAGGCATGATGGAACACAGGGGGCAACCGTAGTAGTATATTTGAATGTCTTGATATGCACAGCTTGAAGCGTTCAACGGGAATGAGAAATGACAAGAACGCGCTGGGTTTTTATAGCCCTCGAGCCAGGACGGGATTGCACACTCACTAGGAGCGCGTTTGAACGCACTAAGAACGAGATGAGGACTAGTTGAACTGTCTCTGAACGGGGTGGTCGGGTTACAAACTAGTTAAAACAAGTTGCGAACTAGTTTGAATGGGTTTGGATGTATTGGGAACGAGGTAGAACTAGTTACGCCAATTCCGTTCGTAGTACGTCCATCTCGTTTTAAGTACGTTGTCACTCAGTCTAATTGCAGGGCGGGGAAATTTTGACCAGGCTCAAAGTTCTAGAGCACGCTTCCTTTCCAAGCCAGTCCAAGCCCGTCCATTAAGTTCTTAAACAGATCGTAAACAGTTGTTACTACGTTCACTCCGTTCGCACACAGTTTGAGCTTGTTTTGGCTACATTTTCCATAACGTAGTGAGAACTAGTTTGGTGTGATGGGGGCTTTATAGACATTATTTGGCCAAAGTTTCACATTCTACCCCGACCACAACCCGTTTTACGATTTTCTAGGACGGGTAGGGCGTTTTTGAGAACTACACTCTTCAAAAAAAGAAACGCAAAATGAAATTCAAAAATGATACTTACAATTTTGTACACATATGTTAACTCAAACAGTTTTGTAGGGTTGCACATTGTTACTGGAATGTTTATGATTATCATGTATATCTGTATTCGGGCTTATGGCCTAAGTACAATAAAGCATTATTCTAGAAATTGCTAAGGGTATGTGAATTTGATCTGAGGCATGTCGTAATACGTACAATGTACATTTCACTCCACGTATTTCAAACAGGTCGACTGGGATGCAATGGATTAGTTGGACTGTGTGACCTGACCTTTGACCAGGTGACCTTAGCTGGATCCCATAACTCCGGTAAGATTTATCGTAAATTACTTTCATTACTTAACAATAACAAAACTAATTTTTATTATTTTTTTTATTTGTTTCAATGACTTGTTTTTTAGTTTGTTTTTGCAAAATGGCGTGTCGACCATTTTGTTTAGGCCAGATGTCGTCTAAATAATCGCCAGACTATAAAGGGAGCTTTCAACAACCAACCCATAGTGTACACAGAAAACTTTCCATACATATTTGTCATTTTCAGGATCGGGCTCTAACGGACTTCTAAAGTACTCCAGCGGTTTACCAGCTATAAGCTGTTTCTACAGAAATCAGCTTTTAACTTTTACGCAGCAACTAATCAGTGGGATTCGATACTTTGACATAGATGTATGCTGGAAAGACAACCGTGCATTTAATTGTCACAGAAACGCATATGGTGTGCCGCTAAAACAGGTATGTATCCGTATAGTCATGCAAGAAAAAAAAAAAACTTACAAGAAGATATACACGATTTATATTATTTTTTGGTAATTATATTTATTCATTTCCTAATTATTTTTGGCTTGCACAAATCAACAGCTGTTTAGATATAGGGTTAATAATTATTATGGAACATCTCCACACTTAAAGCGAAGATGCACATAGTCATGACTGTTCTAACTCTGTTCATTTAAGCCTACCGCAAATGGGAGCTGCCAGCTGAGTAAAATTTCATTCGTGATATTTAGCTAAGCTCACAGTTTTCCTTGGTTTGCCCGCACACGCTAAGCATCGAGCTCTCGTGGAATGGATGTGCGAGCTAAACATAATTTAGATAGATCACGTGAACTTCGATGACGTGACTAAAACAAAATGACAGATGTGTTCTTGAAGTATGTTGACCTTGCTTTATATAAACACGGATAGTCCGGCCACAGGTCCACTAATTTATCTTCAACGATTGCCTCCGACACAAACTCTATGGGCGCAGCCATTTTCCATCACGTGCTGGCGCATGCGCTCCTGTTAAAAGTTGTAAGCAGCTAGCTTTCGTTTGCCGCACACGGTAAGATGTTTTCCACGCGTGGCCAAAAATATCAAACACGACATATATTTTCCTTAACGCCTCGATGAAAAAAACTTACGGAAATTCGCCGCATACGAGAGCTGCGTGCTGAGCTGGGAGACACGAATGAATTTTTACTCAGCTGGTAGCTCCCGTGTGCGGCAGGCTTTAGCTCTAATCATTTAGCTCTGTTCATTTAGCACAGCAAAATGTTCCTTCCACCGATAACAAATTAAAGTTAGGGGTTTGGTGGCGAGGAATTTAAAGCAGATATTACGTTTTTTGATAAAAACTGTCTAACACCTTGGTTATTTTATTTGTGTTTATTGTAAACCATTATTCCTTATTTTTAAATAGTTATTCAGTTATATGAAGTTATTTGCGAAAAATCCTGTAACGACTGATGAATGACATAAGCACCATACATTTTGTGAATGTGTTAGTTAACAGCTTTCAGTTAACCACCATTTTTTAAATGATCGTCTTCCTGAGAATATTTAGAGTTATTCCATCGGTAACAACATAGGCGCTCGTACATGTGATCGGGTTTCGTATTAACTGCGTTATAAGCACCTGTTTTTTTTTTATATTTATTTTCAGACTTTGGAGGAAATCCGCGTTTGGATGTCAAATGAGGACAATCACAACGAGGTGGTAGCAATGCGCTTTCATGATTACAACAATCTACCTGGCCACAGAGGGGCTGATGTTATCAAAGACATAGCAGAGACATTTTCAGGCCAAAACCGACGACCTGGGCTTAACGATGTCAAACCAACGAGTAACTCCTGGCCCACTTTAAGGGAGGCTATAGATAATAATAAGAGAGTTTTCGTATTTCTTCACTCTCATATATGTAATTACAGGTGTCAACAGGAGAACAGATGGGTTCACCCAGGTGTAAGTTGAATAGATATTACTTTGCACAGACTTAGATACATTTATCTAGACGATAGTTATTATAGGATCATTCTGTCGACATTTCATTCAGAAAGTTATGAATGATGAAATCATGGCGGCAAGTGAACCTAGATGTTTTGGGTTCATACTTGCTACGTTCCATGGGCCTGGTCGTGGCTTAGTTGATTGAGGGTTGGGTAACAGAGTCCCTATAATGTACTGAATATAGGTTCTAATCCCCCCTCCTCTGTCGACCTTGGGTATAAAAGGGAAGTTTTCTAGTGGCTGCGGAGATCGCGGGGGTGGATTTGACAGGGTATCTTCTTGGTACTTCTTCCACCATACACCGGCAACGCAGTTGCCATACTCAATACTTGTGAGTATGAATCTCAAACACCGATCAATAAATAAATATAATATTTAAGTTACTTTCAGAAAGTTTTGCATGCTGAAATCATTGCTAGAATTTTTAAGTTTTTAAGTTTCATAAAGACATTTCTAAGTTTCATTACGAAAGTTTTGTAACTGTATCCTGGCGGGAATTAAACCTAGATTATTCAGGTTAATACATTCTATGTTTCATAAGGAAACGTTTTCGTTCGGTTACGGAAAGGAACTTAGCTTTTGGGATGTTACTTTCTAAGTTTCATCCAGGAAATGAACATAGAATACATTCTAGAGGCATTTGTCTGTCAGGTAATTCAGGATCATATTGCCCAATTTTAATTAAATAAAATGCGCATGCTGAAATTCTTGCAGGGATTGAATATATATATATATTTGTATAAATGTAGAGAAAGAAAATTGTGCTTGCCTCCACCGGGAATATATATATATATATACTCTGTAGCTCAGTCGGTTAGAGCGTTGGCCCTGCGTTCGAATCCCGGCGGAGGCAAGCAAAATTTTCTTTCTCTACATTTATACAAAAATATATATATATATTCGGTTCATGCTTTCTAAGAGTTATTCAGAAAATGTTGTATGCTGAAATGTTGTTTCGTCAGTCTGGCTGCTATCTGATTATCCTTCCGAGTTTATGCCTGAATATAAGGACATCAGTTCGATTCACAGTCGGTACTATCTTCGCTAGTATAGGTTAAGAGGGTGTTAACGTAAAATAAAGAAACTATGGTAAGTCAATTGTAAACGACAGGAACCATATTCCATCTATCTACACAACAGAGCATACAATCTTACTTAAAGTTGACACGTCAAGAAACACACACTTCTTGCAACACAGTTTTGCAAGAAATAGAAATGATAACAACCTATTTTCTGGTTGTCTAGATAGTATTGTATGCTGATGTCTTCGACAAAAGTTCAGAAATTCACTTTGTTGATTCAGTTTGGGTGCTTTCTTTGTTACTTTCCCGTCAAACACCGCCCAGCAACCTATAGTTAACCATCTCTGGACTTTATTACCATTAGCTGCATTAGACTAGTGTATTAATGGTGTTGAAAATTGCTAAAATGACCAGCGTAAACATGTTCTAAAAGGCTGACAGCATGTTTATTTCACAGACACGTGACAAAAAACGATATTAGTTTACTCCAAACTTTTGTGATTGATTGATTGATGTTTAACGCCTTACCCAAGGGTATTTTACTTATATGACGGTGGTGTATTCCAACAGAAGACGGCGATTCTAACACAACCGTAACATGTGAAGTCACTTAGGTATTATCACTGTTGGAAAGATAATATTCCTCCAGTACTAAGTATGGCAGCATGAATATAGTTTGGAAACATACTGCCCTTTGCCGAAGAATCCAAACTTTCGTAATAAAAGTAATATATTTTTTGTTTCATTTCGTGTCTAGTACTATTATCAAGACACGTGGACTTCGTTCTCAGTAGCGACAACCTGTTCAGTATTGCTGGGAATCGTCAGACAAAAATGTGAATCCAGTAGGGACCTGATTCAAATGTCTAACATAGCATCCTATGGGCTCTGCGTTTGGGATTTGGCACGGATGGTAAGTTCTTAAGCCTGTAGCCCTCTGACTTGACAAGGAGCTTGTTTTTATAATGCTCAAGCTTTTAGGTTGTGTAATTGTTAATATTAATTTCAATAAAAAAAATCCTAGAAAATAAGCATTTTGTATGACAGCATACGCAATTAGCAAGAGCAATACGACTAAGAATAATTAACTTTTACTACTTTGCTCTGCATGATACGATGGTTGATATAAAAACGACTCAACGATTAAATAAAAGGATTAGTGACAACAGTGTCCCTACTGAAACAAAAATAGACCTTAAATGAAGGTTTGTCTCATTTGATTATATTTTGGATGTGGGTAAAAAAAATCCAAAATTCCTCGTGTCAAGTTATTTAAATCATTACAGATTAATTTAATTTTAAACCATTCAGACTGCCACTTTCCAATTTTCCTAAAGTGCATGGCTCGTGTAAGTGTATTGGACAGAGGATGGTTGATGTTTAAGATATATGTATATTTTTCATTCTGCAGTGCAACCGATTTCTGGAACCAGCTGCACTTGAATGTATAAAAGAGAGGAAAAAGATTGGCAAAACTGTGAATTTCATAATTGCGGATTATATTGAAGAATTCGGTGGAGGAGATTATCCAGTAATAGGACAAGTTGTGGACAAAATCAACAAGATTAATATTGAAATGTTTGGGAAACGCGATTCATAAAAAACAATGATTTTCTGGTATTTAAGCCATGTGTACGCTAGGGACGAAAATATACCTTGAGTGGGGGGAGATATCATGACACTGTGGCAAATGTTATAAACGATCTAAAATACCTCTTATTGATATTGTTTAACATGTACTACAATAGTACAAGAAATGTGGAGTCAACGAACAGGAATAGAAAGATTTACAGCTGGGCCCATGGAAGCGCCGGACCTGTAGCTGCGTTTGATTCCGGTTTCAATTCAAGCAATTACAAAAAACCCCAACAAAATACAAGAAAACAATCGAACAATAAATCTATTTTTTTATTTATGATTTTTATAATATTACAAAGCATGTTAACTGCGCATACATTTTCCTCTGAATCAAAATAATATGTTATCAATGGTACATGATGATCATGTTCCCATTAACTTTTGTTACAGTCACATACGCACCCAAAATTGGGGTTTGCCATCAAATTCTGATTGCTTCGATTTTAACAAATTTTGAAGTTTGTTCATAAATAAAGACAGTTTTATTTAAACAGCTTTTCGAAAAATAATATCTAATGGGGGTTGCCTTATAATTGCATAATGGGGGTTATCTAATAGCAGGGTTGAAGCGACCAGGAGAAATCCGGGCATCATTCGATTCAACGTGAAGTGGGCAAGTTATTTGTCCACACAGTATCAACAAAACTTTGGTTCCACCGCGGTGATATGTAACGAGTCAACAATTTGAAGGGGCGGGGCTAATAATCGTTGAATTGCAAAACACTTTGTTCATCAAAGTGTGCCTCACTTGTGACAGTAAATTGACACATCCTCATTTTAATATTCTGCCAGAATTTTTAGTTTTCAGATTTAACCTACAAATAGAAATATATCTATAAGTCTTGTGATTCTGTGATATTTGACTTTAAATAAACTTTCCATTAAAACTATGTATACTCTTGTTACTTAACCTTTGTTGTTCAGTAGAGATAAAAGTTGAAGTTATGTAAGAAATTATATATTATTTATTCAATGACGTTTTCGAAAGTCGACGATACATACCCCTTTATTAACATGAGGTCTGTCCACTGCGAATCAAAGGCTATGTAGATTCAACTGAGCAAAATGGGTCGACCTCTCTATGTCGAATCGAAAGTAATATCTTGATGCGCGATTATGTAAATTTCTATCACATTGTGTCTCAATGAATAAAAGGTATAAAAGCAAACTGTTTTTGCGTCTAATACTTCGTTCTAGAGCAAGTTGCAAGTCCTAAACTAGAAGTTTTTGTACTACGACTAAAAAAGTCTGGAAAATATTAACTCTGTGTTAAGAAACTATGAGCAAAAAATACCACAAAGAGATGATTATAACAAACAACAAATTTGGCTTTGAACGTGTACAGAGATTAAATCTCCACGTTCAAACAAGTAAAGTGATGTTTTAACGGACGTTTGTCAACACGAAGAACTATTATTGTGCAATCTTATAGTTAGGGGTACAAAACCAGTAACCGATAATAACCTTTTTATTTTTTCCGTTAAAGTTGCTAATAAATTACTAGCCATTAATGTATTGAGAAATCTTAGACTGCAATGTAACGCATAAGAGTAATTCGTTTTTCAACCTGAGGTATAAATAATAAATTAAAGTATTTATTTTTTTGATTGGTGTTTAGCGTCGTACTAAAAAGTATTTCACCTATATGACGACTTTGCAATACGTGGAAAACAAGGGAAGAAGCCTCTTGAAAAACATACCGCTGACTTTGCAGTCTCCGGAAACGTTCCCTTATATACCTAAGCTCCACAGGGGTATCAACTTTCCTGTTTCTTTATTTTGTTAATACATTCAAAGACGCCGATATTTTGACCATTCATTTAATGGCATAAAATAGACAAACAGGAGCACATAACTGTGGATCGTTCCATCCACCAGCAACTAAAGAGTTGTCTCCCATAGCATGATTTGGAGCTCGTCCGCTGGCCCTCCTGTAATGATACAATATAAAAGCCGTACTAACTTGCAGCTTCATTGTAAAATACTTTTTATAGACCGCTATAAAACTGTGAAAAATGATTATGGTATGACTTGTTTCATTGGCATAATCATATTGTGCTTTGGGTTATTTCAGTCATATGGAGACTCCGCGATATTCTTAATAATATTATCATTTAGTTCATTTTTAGCCGTTAACATTACGGCTTAAGTACCAATAATGGCGGAAGTTGGTCTTGTGGCCTACTCTGACATGCACAAAACAGAACTGGTTACATCACCCTTTAGCATTACACCATCGCTCCACCTTATTGCTCCACCGTATTGCTTTATATTATAGCTCTATCACTTCGCTTCATCACCACTAAATCTGAGAGAAGCGATGGTACCAATCTTCAATCAGGTACAGCATGGTTTTCATTAGGAAAGGGTCTGTAAGTCTCGTTCACTTCTGCTTTATTTCCCGGTACACCTTCGAAACAGTGGCGCTTTTTTGTATAAGTGGTCTTTGAGAATGGGTTTTTGTTTGTTTTTGATTCAGTTATAGGATAGGACGGGACAATTGTCACCTTTTTAACTTGCCGTGTGATGTTAAATCTATATAAAAAAAGTAACATGTACCCGGAAGTGAAAGGAATCTCGTGGAAACTAATTCGTCACATGCCGTGGCAATACAGGAGACCAGAGAAGACGAGACTATTCAAAAATAATTGATCAAGGCTGTAATTGCAACCTCGATCTGACTCTCAGTAACATCGTGCAAGACGAACAGAGTAGGCAAAACATGGCACAGCAAGATACCTCCACCAAAACTTTGCACGAGATCTGTCACGTGTTTCTCTTTAGCTTAGATCCAGGACACATGAATCAAGACATGTCCCAGGTAGACATGAATCTACACCTAATCAAGGAAATTTATCTGACTGAATTTGTGCGGTTTGTCGTGCGTTTTTTTGTTGCGCAAAATAATCCTTTTTTTTTATTTATTGTTTTTATAATCTTTCAGGAAAGTCGGTAACAGTTTGAATCAAACCTGAATACAATTCCCAGGATTTGTTTATCACTAAAAGTCAATATTTAGTTTAGCTCATCTGTGACGTACATGTTTGCCGTGTGTAATTCCAAAAAAAACTAATTAATAAGGAATTTCGGATGCCATCTTCAGGTTAAATAATTACACAGTTTAAAATACTTGTGTGTTGAATTCTCCTATAAATTGCCTAAACTATCTGAACAGTTTCTGGATACCTACTATGATGCTGGCCGCGCCGTGGTTCAGTCGGTTAAGCACTGGACACCTTCACTGTACCCGGTACACATGTAGGTTTCTAATCGCCATCTCGACATAAGGTATATAAGGTAAATAAGGGAAGTTTCTAGTGGCGGCGGAAATCCACCATATATCGTCAGATAAGTGAAACACCCTTGAAGACCACGTATAACAGCAATTAAGTAAATAAATAAATCTACCACGGTGCGCTGTTATACTCTTGACAAACATTAGCTCACAAATCTAGAGCTCGTACAGTGTTAGAGCTGCACTGGCTTAACTATCACGTGTCCCGATTTTTTTACGGCAATGATTGAGCCTCATCATCTTTGAATCTTCCCGATTTCACAGTGGTGTTACGGATCTCGCACACAGTTCAAGTATGTCTTAGATTCGGGTATACAGTAGTAAGACCTCAGTGGAATAGCATTAAAAGTTTGACCGAAATCCGCTTCGCACTATGACGCAAGGTGCGGGACAATAGTCCTACATGTGTATATGACCCATCCGTCGTGGGAGGTCTAGTTACTTGTACTAGACAAACATTGGGAGATCAAACAGAAGCAGTTATGTGGGGATTAAAGCTAGATCTCGATAAAGCCCTCCCACTGATACTCTAACACGAATTAGCCAGTGGAAGTTGAATGGAATGGATTAATGGGCTCGTTAAGGAAATCTAGTTATTCTGAAATCAATAGTGAAAGTAACCAATCCAACCACACTTAAAGATCACAAAAAAAACAACAACAAACAAACTGGTATTTGGCTTGGTAGATCGATTTAAATACGATCTTAAAATTAAATACCACTTAAATGCATATTTACATCTGTAACTGTGCGATATCAAAATTATGGGCCGAAATGTGATTCCAATAGCACACCAGAGCCGGGTCTTATTGTTGGGTGGTCTTTTGCTTTAAATTTAATGTGTTAAACAATACTATAAAAAAAATGTCAGCATGAACCCGAATAATTTGTGAAAACTAAGAAACTAACCAACTGAAGATCACATGGCTCTTGAATGTTCATGGAAGTGAAAACATCCATGAAAATCAAAGAACTGCAAGCAAAATAAATAACACGTATCGCACTTTCCTTACTTAAAACGCCTCTACCACAGACATAGGGCTCTAGTCTGCTGCAGTAAGAATTCAATCGGATAGATCAGGGTATGACCCTAACGGCTTTTCTGTTAATTCCTGTCATGGTGTTTAACGATAGATTGATTAGTTGCGCCTAAATCTCTTTCGATACACCAGAAGAACTACAATATGTGTTCGTAATATCTAAAATATTTGTTAAAACAGCCTTAAGTAGCTTAA
>JAVFBZ010015331.1:26029-54858 GCA_032466195.1 Katharina tunicata | reverse complement strand
AGAGTTACCCCAGAGAACACCAGGGATCAGGAAGCTCCCATCAACCACCCGCGTCTACTTCAGAGAGTTACCCCACAGAACACCAGGGATCAGGAAGCTCCCACCCAACTCCCGCCTGACAGTCTCCAGAACATATTATCTGGACACATAAAATTGTTTCATTGTACATTATCTTTTCACCATCATAATTTTTATCCATATAAGACATTTCTAAAGAGAGGGAGAATTCTTAGTCATTCAAAAGCCGCACATGATAAAACCCTGCAGGGTTTTATTTACACAATCACAAGATTTACCTAATCTACTTTCTGGTGGTATGTCAAAGCGTAGTATCCCACGGTTACAACAATATCAGAACATGCTGGAGGGACATACATCAAGATTAACTTTAAACTAACGTGTAAAGAGACTAAAACAGATTTCTATTAACCTGGTTTATAGCAAGTTTATGAATAGATCCTAAATAACATTTGAGAATGGATTAGCTTCTCTAGTATAAGGTAAAAAATTATGAATATTAAAGTAAATGAATTATGAGCATAAAAAGTTCTGTGAACAGTTTCTTGAGATATTTTTATTGTCAACTGTCAAATTATCTTGTGGCGAAGATAACATAAATTGTTTGAACACGATTTGAGATTTTAAATTATTTTCTCATTATCGTAGCAGTGTTTTTAGATTGCCTACGTTTTTTTAAGGAAAACCGTGTAGAAAGCCCTAAAACCACCACACGATCTTCACATCTGAATGGTCTTATAAACATGACATCGCATTTGTAACATACAATTATAACTTTTATAAATTAGGAAAACATGTCATACAGATTAGAACTCATTAAACACATCCCTTTAAAGTTTTAAACACATTTACTTTGTGTAATTTTGCTGGTTTAAATATTAAGTAGTTTTTGCTGTGAAGTTCACTTAACGCAAATTCACACTTAATATTATTACTTCTAATAACGTCATTTCTTCTGAATCTACAAGATGTGGATTACCAAGTGTCGCCTCAATCCATGCCAATTACATAATTTTATCATACCCGTTACATCTCTAGATTCTTATGTATTATTAAAGCTTTATTTTTCTCTAATTCAGAACTGTCATGTCATATTTCTGTATATATATATAGCTCAGTCGGTTAGAGCGTTGGCCCTGCTAACCAGAGACCAGAGTTCGAATCCCATTAGAGGCAAGCAAAATTTATATATTTTTGTATAAATGTAGAGAAAGAAAATTTTGCTTGCCTCCGCCGGGATTCAAACTCGGGTCTCTGGCTAGCAGGGCCAACGCTCTAACCGACTGAGCTACAGAGGCTCACGGTAGAACTAGCGGATTGTTATCCAGGTAAAGGCTGCGAAACTTTCTCTACGTAAGCACTGACACAGGGACACTGAAATGGTGTCTTTTTTATCTAGAAATTACCCATAAATGTGTTTTGTTGTTTTTTGAGTTATTCTGATGTTTGATCAATAAACCGAAATGTTGAGTCAATCATGAATTCCCTCTCTTTATTGGAAGTTGTCACTTTGCTTTATTACGTAAACGTCTCATTGGTATTTATAACCTATTCAGTTCAGTTTTTCTCTTCTTGCATTACAACCTTGAGCTATTAGATACGGAAAGTCATAAATGTTAAAATGCTACACTGTAGCTGAAATGCTGCGGAACTTCGAGATACTGGTCAAGGAACTCACCTGTTTTAACAAAAACATTATCTATCCTCATATAAGGAACAAGGCATAAAGAAACACATATGTGTTTTGTTTGAATCCGCATGTGGCAGCCAGTTTGATTTACCTATGGCCATCTTTGAAAATTTTAATTTATACAGGTATTTAGTTTGCCTGATCAATACATTCTCTCTGAATAGACATTAGTGTTGACTGTCCTGATATCACCATATTGAATATCTAGCTTCCCATAAAACACTGAGCCAATACATGTATGTGTTCTTGTAAAATGCAGCTTTACGTCAATATTATTGGCTAGTAATTCAAGGATAACAAGCCCTCTGGCTAAGGGAAGTATGTTTCCAGATTATGTTCATGCTGTCGTACATAGCACTAAAGGAACATTGTCTTTCAAACAGCAAAACAGGAGGGCAGAGGAAGGACAGGTAGGAGGTGGGCAGAGAGAGGACAGATATGAGAGGGAGGACAGGTAGGAGGTGGGCAGAGAGAGGACAGATATGAGAGGGAGGACAGGTAGGAGGTGGGCAGAGGGAGAACAGGTAGGAGGTGGGCAGAGAGAGAACAGATATGAGAGGGAGGACAGGTAGGAGGTGGGCAGAGAGAGGGCAGATATGAGAGGGAGGACAGGTAGGAGGTGGGCAGAGAGAGGACAGATATGAGAGGGAGGACAGGTAGGAGGTGGGCAGAGGGAGAACAGGTAGGAGGTGGGCAGAGAGAGGACAGGTATGAGAGGGAGGACAGGTAGGAGGTGGGCAGAGGGAGAACAGGTAGGAGGTGGGCAGAGAGAGGACAGATATCAGAGGGAGGACAGGTAGGAGAAGGAGGGAAGAGGGAGGACAAGTAGGAGGAGGAAGGAAGAGGGAGGACAGGTAGGAGGAAGACAGAGGGAGGACAGGTAGGAGGAGGACAGGTAGGAGGAGGAGGGAAGAGGGTGGCCAGGTAGGAGGAGGAAGGGAGAGGGAGGACAGGAAGGAGGAGGACAGAGGAAGGACAGGTAGGAGGAGGACAGAGGGAGGACAGGTAGGAGGTGGGCAGAGGGAGGACAGGCAGGAGGAGGACAGAGGGAGAACAGGTAGGAGGAGGAGGGAAGAGGGAGGACAGGTAGGAGGAGGACAGATGGGGAGGACAGGTAGGAGGTGGGCAGAGGGAGAGGACAGGTAGGAGGTGGGCAGAGGGAGGACAGGTAGGAGGAGGACAGAGGGAGGACAGGTAGAGGGAGGACAAGTAGGAGGAGGACAGAGGGAGGACAGGTAAGAGGAGGGCAGAGGGAGGACAGGTAGGAGGAGGACAGAGGGAGGACAGGTAGGAGGAGGGTAGGAGGAGGACAGAGGGAGGACAGGTAGTAGGAAGAAGGAGGAGGAGGAATTTCTAATTGAACAATGGCATTGCCCAGGGAATGTTTATAGGACATATTAACAATTTTAAATACATGTAGACTGTGAGTTTTGAATAATATAAAGAAGTAGAAACCCAGGGTTAGTATTCCACTCACCTCTGGAAAAATATTGATCAATACTATCCAAGCTTTGAGCAAATTCTTGATAAATGATATTTGAGTTTTTATTTATATTTCTGATGATATTAAATGATGCCTATTGAACAGGGGTGTAATTTCTACATAACCGTTGTTTGTTTGTTTGATTGGAGTTTTAAGACTCACTTTATGGTTATTACACTCATTTCCCGGTTTATCAGCCCAACAGGTGAAGGACACTGGCCACACAAAAGACACCACATCACATAATTTACAGGAAGACAAACAGGACACCACAACAAATCGGCTTCCTGATGATCCTTAGCTCATAGAGCACCGCGGCCCAGGAAGCTCCTAGCAGCCACCCACATCTGCTTACCTGAACCAATTTGATGAGTAAGCTCTGCAACTGAATCCAGGTGTTGAAAATATTAACCAATTTAACACACCGTTGATGATAAATTATGCTTTAAGGATATTATAGCTATCTTACAGTCTCTTACCTAAACTGTAGAAATCTTTCTCTCGCTACCTACATGTACATGTATTCCCAGGACAAGACTCTTAAAAACACCTGTAGGAATTTCCATTAAATTCTTACCTGGATTTTAAACCAGGTATGTGGTACATTAAAATCTACCTGCAGGATACTGTCCTTTTTCTACCTGTATTATTCCTTATCTCATATCACCACATGGTGCCACCATCCTTCAGTTTCATTTAACATTAAATCTGCTGGAACAACATGCATCATAAAGCTTTATAAAAAATATACATGCAAATAGTTTTATTTTCTAACAAAGATGTAAAGTGGGATCTATATTCTATTTAAATAAGGACATTAGCATCATAATTGTAATTTATGCAAAGTCTATGGGCCCACAATGTAGAGCAAGCTTCCTTCATAATGAGACACTGTCCCTGTTAGCCAGCATCCTGGTGGAGACATTCAAATTTGTCTTTCTCTATAATTTTTATAAATATATGATTGAAGTGAAGTGCTAAAATCTGGCAATTCCCTAAAATTCTATTTTTTAGACTAATTACTGGTTATTTTGCATTTAGATGTTCGGCCAATTTGCAAGGCATAATAAAACCGTTATAGTATACTACATTGAGGAAAGTGGCGAGATTAACTCTAATACCAGTATTTCACAAAGCGAAGCCGAGGGTCTTGGTGGCAAACTACATGATGGTCAACTACCTCAAATGTTTTACTATAACTGTGTCGTAAAATGAGTCCAAGGTACAGTATGAATGTGTCCTTATACATGTTCAATAAATGTTTCATACAATAACTTATTTATTACCCCTCAGAGTATTTTGTTTGCAATCCGATTGGTCAATTGCTATCAAATAGGATTTTGTATTAGGTTTGTTCATGCACCTAATACGAACTTGGCAATCTGCCAATGATGTCACATAGAATGATGTAAAGAATAAACCCATCTGACAATCTACAAATGACTTCACATAGAATGAAACAAAGAATAAAAGAATCTGGCAATCTATCAATGACGTCACATAGAACAACGTAAAGAATATATGCACTTTCGAAATGGGTAGCGCATCTTATGCAAATGACGTGACGCTGTACAGGCTTCACAATTAGGTCATTCGTATTAGGTCAGTATACAGCAAAAGTAAATCAGTTCGTTTCCTCCTAAAAAGACTGACGGTACAGATTTTTTTCATAATATTTGAAAATGTAATGGGTCTTTGGGGTAATAAAATAGTTATGACATTTGTTGGATGGTCTAACGGCTCGACTGATATTACCAAACTGACCATGTAAATACTTTGTATGTACCATCCAACGAACGTCATAACTAGTAATATATATCTGTATTCAATCAGGACACCTTGTCCAAAAGACATGGTTTTGAAGTTTTAAAAGGCACATTTAATTATTCTTAAACTGAAGATGGATCATTCAACCTGATGTAGACTTCACGTATAATTGCGATGTCATTATTTTGATAGAATATAATACATGTAGATAATTCTCTGGGTTTATAAAATAAAATTAAAGATATTATATCCGATATTATATATAAAGTAACATGTATTGCCTTTTCTTGAGATACGCCTATAGGTTATCCAGAACAACTCGAGCAGGTCTATCTAGAAACTTGTCTTTGAGAATTTATCTAGAACATGAGATGATTTATTGGCTTAAATTAGTCGATATCCCTGTGCCAGTGTGATTACTCTTGATAAAAATATACAAAGTAATTTTGTTTCAAGAAATCAAGTCATCAGGCTACACAAATAAACATTTCTAAAGTAGGGCCTTTGTGGTGAGAAAAAATTCTGAAAAATCTATAACACTGTTGCAGTGAAAATGTTGGGTTTTTTTTTTTTTCGTATTCAGGTCACAAAAAATAAATCCTAGAGTACACAGGTCAGTCCTGAGCAAGAATATATTAAAGTTTATTTTTGCAAAACTATTTTCACCTGCATTAAAGGTTTTAGAAAAGGAAGATGGGTTAAGACACAGATAGCTGAGGAGATAACAACTGGACGACAAACCACTGCTAGATCAACTGGACTTTACATTCCTGGCAGTGAGGCCATATCTTAACTCTCTGAGCCTAAAAGTGGAAATTAATTGTACACATTCCTAACATTCATTACCTGGGCAGCTGGTGGTGAAAATACGGGAGGGAAGGTCTATATTCGGAATATGGGAATGTTTGTCGATGCAAGAAATATTGCGATTTTTATAGGGGAATTGAACATGTAATAGGCCCTATGGCTATAAAGGGCAGTATGTTTCCAGATTGCATTGCTTTAGATCATGACATGTATACTGTTTAGAAGGACAAATAATGGCAGAGGTGCTGCTTATTGAAACAAATTATGTTTTTAACAAAACGTAAATCTATAGAATGAAACACACTAGAGTCTACGAAATCTTGTGATTTATCTTGTTTTTTCCATGCCAACAGTTAATCTGTAAGTGCTTATTTCATTTTCTTTCCAGTATATAAGAGGCTAAAACAGCTCAATGAAATAATTACACCCAAGTATGTCATACTTCCATTGCTAAATTGAAAGTGCCATAGAAATGCATGCGTTGTTGTTGGTTTTTCACTTTTAGTGTTTGATTTTTAGATTTGAATTTGTAAAGACAAAAATGCGCTGCTTAACAGTAAACCTTGACACACAAAATGCAGTGTGCGTCTTGATTGCATTACGTAACGCCTGTAAACAATCTCTGAGTTTAAATAAACTTTAAAGTTTGTCTTGTAGGAACTTCTGCAAGATGTCTAGCCAACGATGAAAGTAATCTAAAACTACAAAAAGAGAGTGCAGCTCTGGCTGTAAAAGCATATGAATTGGGTGAAAAACTCACTTTCTTCTGCATTTTTAGATTGCTATCAGGACAAAGATATGCCCTATTTTTATTTGTTGTATAATGTTCCCCTAAATACTGAGCCTTACATAACATTTAAGTTTTTTGAACTGTCACTGGCTCATTAAAGAAATGACTGCAGGAAAGCCTTTTTGTTGATTACCACTTTGTACATTGATGTCTTTTTTCACTTTGCTTTGCCTACAGCCTAAATTCAGACATGCCACGTACTCCAATGGAAATTTCAGTAATAAATAAGAACTATTAGGTGTAAAAGCTGATATGGCAAGCTTTAACACAATACAGACTATTTCGTCTTGTTGCTAACATAACAAGCGATAAAGTCAAAGAAACGTTGTTGGATGAAGTGACCTGGGTGTTAGGCTATAACATGAGAACTTTTCCAAAAAAAGTGGTAAAAAATGAAGAAATAATTGACTCCAGATTCTAAAGTAGCCTTCTCAACCGATTTTTAAAATTTAAACTGCTGTCTCTTTCACCTATATCCGGATAATGCAAGAATCAATTCACAGGATTTATCAACAAGAAAATTTACCTGAACTTCTTAATTACTAGAAGGTATTTAAACTTCAGTGAAGTGGATTCCTGAAGTCTGCGACAAATTAAGAAGCTTAACCAAAAGCTTTGATTGATTGATGATTGATGATTGATTGATTGATGGTTAAGCTGCTGATCAAGGTTGTGGGCAGAGTGTTAACCAGAGGAGTGTATTTCAGACACCCAATAAGCCATTTAACATGTTTAAGACACACTATATCAATCAAATTTTAAAATGAGAAAGATTGGAAAAATGTTAAATGAGACACCCAGTTTGTGAGATAATAGGGATTTGAGAAACCTTGTTTTTGATTTCTCGCTGATACGATGGTCGCAGGTTCAGACCCTGAAGCCGCCAGCACACACCTTATTATAATAAATTCAATTGAAGTATTACCTGTATGGCATAAATGTCAACCATACTTTTATTAAGGCTTTTGTTTAACATCACACGGAAGGGAAATTTTTGGGTAAATCTACTAAATCTGGACTGAGCTATTTAAAGTTTTCACAAACTAACGACACCATGTATTAAATGCTCCAAGTTGCTTACGTCCTTTCACCAGCTCTTTTTAGTATTTTTTTTCTTCTCGAAAAGAAATGGTGTTCCAGAACAACACTCACAGACAAGGGTTCTATATGTTTGTTCGAGTGCCATTGTTGAATGAAGAAAGCCTCATAATTGTAAAATCCGCTGCTTCTAATTTTATGCTTCAATGATTTTTACCAATCACAATATTAAAGTACCGAGCGAAATGAACAGAAAAAGAAACATGATCTGTAGGTTTTTATACTACAATAAAACAAATGTTGTTGTTGTAAGTATATAATGGTAAATAACTAGTGCAGAAATAAAATTCAGGTCATCAGGTGTCCGTCATGGTCTGCTGACTTGTAACTATAATTTATAAACAAACACAATCAGCTGAGGCCACTACAATTTAATAAGTTGGATTACACACAGATTTGTTGGAAAAAGCTGAGAGAAGGGCAAGAAAAAATAGAAATAAAAAACAATTCAATTTTTTCTTTTACAGATCAAGGTGAAATTTGGGTTGGAAGAGAGAATGATTAAAGAAAAAAATCTGAGAAGTGTTTTGCCTAGCAAGTTTTATTAAACATTTCAGAACTTGTTTCAATATGAAGGACATTAACTCAAATAAATAAAGCTGTTTACATGAATGAAAATGTGAATAAAGAAATAAATACATATAAAAAAACAATAAATATTGTATAATGTACGAGATGAAACATACTACCAAATTAAATGCTAAATGACAGGATATTTTAAAAACTTCTTTTTATAGCAGGACAACAATCATTAAAAAAATCATTTTAAAGTTTTTATTTTTATTGTGATTTGGAAAAAACAGGGGCTCAGTAATCCAATGTATTGAATTGGTGTGGCCTGATATACATGTATTCATAAAACTACTAGTATGACTCTTTGTTTGCTGGGGTTGATTGATTGATTGATTGATAGATTTATAGGTGTTTAACACAGTCAATGGTATTTCGCTTATTAGGCTGTATGACGACAGTGTGTTCCAATGGCAGAGTGTCAACGACTCTTTGACACAACAAAATAGTGTGAGGTCACTATCACACAAACTAGCAAACTATCAAAAAAGGAACTCCAATAAATTAAAGAAAATAGTGTTAATCCATCTGATATCAGCCAACTAAAAACAAAAACTGATGAAGATCAAGAATATTATTCTTCCTTCTGTATCAGATAACCCTTAAAGTAACATATGACTCAAAAGTTCTGAATTTTGCACTATCACAGAATCTCATGAAAAATTACTTTTTTTCTCAAGGTACAAGTTAGAGGCTTTCCAATAATTCCAACATCAAATTTGTAGGTCGAAGGAGAGTTTTTAAATAACTAAAAAACTAAAAACTGAAAATTCTGTCAGAATTTTTAATTGGAAATGTGTCAATCTACTGTCACATCTCAGACACACTTTGATGTGACAACATCACTCCTAGTCAACCAAGTTAGCCACACCCCTTACAAGGTTCAAAATGTTGGCTCGTTACAAACAGGTCAGTCGCCACGGCTGGATCAAAGTAATTCTGAGCAAATATGGCCCTCACTCCTTACATTAAATTCAAATAACTGCTATATTTCTCCTGGTTCGTACAAGCTTTGTACCCAATGAATAATTTGTATTTTAACGTGACTGTTTTAATTTTTGAACAAACATCAAATCTTGTAAAAATCAAGGCAAATGGAATTAGTTGAAAAATCCAAATTTTGGGTGCGTATGTGACTTTAACTACCCTCATCTTCATTTGGTAGACTAAGGGGTTACTACTAACTCTACACCATACATTTTTCAGGTTGTGCTTATTTTAATACATACCTAATAACTATATGTGTTACATATTCGCCACATATTTATCTTCACAATTTACATGTTACATGTATTGCCTTTTCACGAGATGCGCCTAAAGGTTATCCAGAACAACTAGAGATTCAGGTCTATCTAGAAACTTGTATCTGAGAATTGATCTAGAACATGAGATGATTTATCGACTTTAATTAGTCGATATCCCTGTGCCAGTGTGATAACTCTTGACAAAAATATAGTTTAGCAACATAAATATGCACTATAACAATTGTCTCAAAAAACAAATGTGTTAATTTCATTGATTATACTTATTGCTCTTTGTTTATTTAAATGGCTTAATAACGATTTAAACAAGAAATTAGTTAATCTTTTTTGACATGTAATGAATTTATTAACACCATATGTTGTAAGTTTTGTGAATTCATAAAATACATCAACCAAGGGAGGCGATTCACCATCTCAAGGTTAAAACTTAGCTCTCAGGAGTTTGCTCCCTTTATACAAAAAATTACATGAAATGCAGTCAAAATAATCTTAGCCCAAACTAAATCATAAAACGAACGGTTGTATAAATTATTTATCAGTATTATTACTATTAACACTAACAATCGTTCATTTTGATGGTCAAATAAAGCTAAGAAGCGTTCCTTAGATTTTATATATCAATATATAATATAATAAGATTTTCATATGATATTAAAACAAAAATAGTTTCGACCTGTAATATGGGCACGTCACTAATATCAGAGAACACGAAAGGTTCAACTTAAATGTAAACAGCATATTTTAAGAAATCCAATTACTAGGACAAAAAACACACCCTATATAAAAATACTGTTTATAGCTAAATAGTGAACAAAATGGTCAGAATGATATACTTTGCTTACTGAACTCTGAATGGCTGGACAATTAGTCATGGGCTTGCTTACAATATAGGTCTCAGGACGTAAGACTTTCTGACCAAATATACTTTTTTCTAAATGTAGAGAAAGAAAATTTTGCTGCCTCCACTGCGCTTCGAACTCGGGTCTTTGGCTAGCAGGGCCAATGCTCTAACCGACTGAGCTACAGAGGCTAATGGTAGAACAAACAAATTTTTATCCAGATAAAGGCTGTGAATCTTTCTCTACCGCAAGCACTGACACAGGGACACCAAAATAGTGTCTTTTTTTATCTAGATATTACCCAACAAATGTGTTTGTTGTTTTGGGTTATTCTGATGATCTGGTACTGGCATATATGTATTTTTGTATAAAGGTAGAGAAACATGTAGATCTGTTTCATTCAATAAGAGAATCCCTATACAACAAGGAAGTACAGATAATATATGTTGGCTTTATTATATCATCATCAGTTAAACATATACCTGGTAAACATCCCATTTTCTCGTCTAACTGCTGTGGTGAATCCACCCTCTCAACTTAATTTTGAGAACCCTTGCTTTAATAGATTTAAATGATGGTGAAAAATGAAAATATGTTTAATTGATGATGGCACACGGAGCCGAAGTATATTATCTATACAAACAAGAATTCCTTGTTCAGAGTTTCTCTTATTCTGTCTCTCCTAACTGACCTGTCAACTACTGGCTTATAGATCTCTTTCAACTGAGAAAGAATTATTCTGAAACGGTGCAAATAACTGTGCAAGAATTGCAACAGTACAAAAAGCGTGTCAGTGTATGCCACAGCCATAGTGTTAGTCAGAGGGGTGTCTCTGTGTCTTTGAGACACTCTGGAATCCATTTGAGACACCCTAATTCAGTCAAATTTAACATGGGAAAGATAGAAAATATGTCAAATGAGACACCCTGTTTCTTTGAAAATAGTGATTTGAGACACACTGTTTTTGATTTCTGGTTAACACTATGCCCACAGCACACTTAATGATCAGAATTTTAAGATCATATTTTTATTTGAGTAGTAGTTCTGACAACCAAAATGTTCATGCAAGGCCCTAATTCTAAAAATGAATTATAGCAAACAACTAATTGATATTAAGCTCAACCATAGTCAAAACAAAACAAATCTTACTTACATGTAGGTTGAATAAACAAGACCTAGATGTTCTCAAATGTAAAACATTCCCGACTAAAAAACATTTTACCTGTTAAAACTACAGGTAAAGTTATGACAGTATGACAGATAGTCCAGTTCATGACAGTCCATGCCATTAACTCGTTATCTCCAGGTGTAAAAACTATCTCTGTATTTTAATCACAGTGATTAAATCTGACTATGTGATATGAGGGTGTGATACAAAACTAGGTTCACAGGTTCAAAGTTCAGGGTTCAAATATTTTATCCTAAGCAGATATTTTAAAAACCGCATGGGTACATGCAGAGTATTGGTTTCAAGCAAATTTTGTAATATATCTTCTAAATCTAGTGATTCTCATCAATAACTAAACATAATTGGTAACTATCGGTCCAACGGGATGTTAATAATATTTTTTAAATGGATATACACATGTAGTATGGACTTATTCAACATGCGGCCAAAATATGTAATAATTTAATATTTCCCTTTTTGGGGGAATTACAAGACAGCAAAGGACATACACAGGAGTTAAAACAGGGTACCAAAACAAATTGGCTTTCTTCTTTCCCTCAGCTCTAAGATAACGAAGGTCTGGTAGCTCTTGCCAATCAACTGACAGAACTATGTTACAAAAATATACACCTGCAGGTTCCAGTTAAGTAATAGTTCCAGGTGAACTGACAAATGGCTTACTGTTAGAGGTATGTAATTAACGTATGTAAACTGAGGATGTAACATTTACACACAGCTGTAAAAGATGTAAGAATTAACATACCTGAGCCCGCTAACGAGACCTGTTACGTAAATCCTTAGAGGGAAGACAGGTGAATTACAATAACAGAAGTCAGTGAAAGAAAGTGTATAGGATTCTTCAAGCAATTCGACAAAAAATAACACAGTTCACTTTAACACATTGTTAGTTCCTCTAGCATCAAAAGACAAGTTGCGCAGTGTTTATAAGATCAACCAAAATTAACCTAATATCTAAAGAGTGGTGTTCACATTAAGGCGAGAAAAGAAGAAAATATATCACTCAAACATATACCTAACTAGTTTATGTAGAACAATAGTGACTTGGAGAAAACCTAAATTTTCTTTTTCAATCATTTGCATGCTGCAGACATGTACCTAAATTTAAAATAGAAAGTCTTTTATACCTGATACCTGAGTAACAGTTATCTGTTTATAAATACATGGAAATACATATAGGTCGAATGAAAGTTTTAAAGCAGTACCTTTAAAACTTTCAAGTTTCAACTTTTAAACCTGTAAGTAGACTGACAGATACATTTATAAGGAAATATCAGTCAACTTGCTTTTCACCAGGAATAACAACAACTTCTGGCTGTTGCATTTGACTATTATCAGAAAGTCTTCTTTACTTCTTAACTAAACAAACTCTAGCACATCTCACATTATATATTTTTTATATATATATATATTGATATAGTTTTTCAAGCTATTGCAGTAAGTGAGCCGTGCTTTTGAAACGATTATCAGAGTTTTTTTTAACTTTTGGTCCCTTTACATTGCATATATAAACCTGACATGCTCCTCTGCAACTACCGGCAGTCAGTCTTGTTCTTGGACTCATTATCATCAATTCCTCTTTACTTTTTTTTACCTACACTTACCTGCACATTTCGTACAGCATTACACATTCATTCAGGCAGAATTGCACTTGCTTTCATCCACATTCATCCGTAATTCCGTATTCAGCATAACAAATCGCGTAGCCACTAGCCAGCAAGGCTTACTTACTCTTTTAGAGACATCCGTGAAACTTCAACGACACTTCACTCATTATATTCAGAATTGCATATCCATTCAACACACCCAACTTAACGTACCTGTCTTAAACCAATAACCAGCAATTATACAAAAATACTTAACAAAACATTTGTATATTAAGAATTACATCTACGAGCAACACGCAAAATTGTAATGCCTTGTAAACATCAATAATCAATAATATTCAAGTTTAACTTAAATCCCAGGCAAGATATGAACAATTAAATAACATCATAACCACAATTACCTGCAAATTGAAGCCAGCTAAGCCTGCTCTCGAAACGTTAATCCGAAATGTTTCTTCAGTTCTTTGCCCTTGATAAACCTGCAGATCTTACATTATATGGTCTACCTATGTGCCTACTCTTCTTTGTATATTAGACTGGACTTCTGATATACAATTCTACAATGTTCAGGGATAGGATGAGAGCTGTGCAGTATGACCAGAGAGTGGGGAGGCACAATAAGATGTTTTGGGGTACCTAAGGCTCAGGGGTGTATGGGTGGAGGGGGAGAGGGAGGACCCGAGGAGGGAATAGTGAGGGATCAAGCTGCTAAGAGTGATTTTGCTCACTACCAGCTGCTGAGTTACTTATGTAGGTCTACTATCAATGTCTGTGGTAGACACTCTGATAAACTGTCCTTGATGTATATTAAATAGGCTGTTAGCTGGAGATCAGCCAATGTTTACAACATATTAAAGTTTAATAAATTTCTGAAGTAAATACAGCTACAAAATTTTACTTTTCAAGTAGCTGCCAAAGTTTACAACATATTAAATTGATATCAACAAGTGATGTAAATACAGCTTTACATCAGTAAAGATACAAAATGTAAACTGTTCAAGCACCTGCCAATCTTTACAACATTAAATTTATGAAGTAAATACGCCCTTTGAAATGTGTGGGGGTGGGGAAATGAAACTAAAGCATTTGCTCTATGTACCATCTGGTGATAAGGTTTTTGGTGAAAGTTACATTTTTGATTCTATCTTTTTAAAAATGGGCAAACATAAGCTTTTGTTAAACATATATACTCCTTTAAATATGATAATTATAAAAAAGGAAACATAGACATAATCATGACCTTAAATGAATATATTTGAAATCTTATTGTGTGTTTTAAGTTTCTTGGTCCATAAATCACAAGATATAATAAAGAAAAAATTCAAATCAATAGATGTTTGTTTGTTTGATTGGGGTTTAACTTTATACTCAAGAGTATTTCACCTATATGACGACTTACTAATCTTAATAATTTGCGTTGCTGGTGTATGGTGGAAAACCGTGAAGAAACCTCGTAAAAACCACCCCGCGAACTTTGCAGCCACTGGAAAACTTCCCTTATATACCTAAGGTCCACAGGGGAAAATCAATAGACAGACATTAACTATAATTTAATTTGGAAATCTGAACACAACTAAGAGAGATTACTTTGTGGAAAAAAAACTCTGGTCAAAATACTTTTTTTTGGCTTTAGACCTTAACAACATTGAGAGATTTGACTAAGGTAATATTTGAGTTATAATAGTTATTAGTAGTTCCAGTATTTAGTGTGTGTGCCATAAATGAGAATAGATGGAATTGAAATGTACAAATTGGAATGGATAATCTTTCATCACTGATACATGTGCTTATACTTTCTAACAGTATTGTAGTATGCAGTAGATGTCATCACTTAAATTCAAATTATTTTAATTTAAATGTAGGATTTATTGGGATTTAGCTTGAAATTTACAGTTATTTCACCCATACATGGTACTTATAGTCACTTTACTCATATGGCAAATAGGTTATTTCGATCATATGGTATTTATATGGATATTTCACTCACATGACATTTATTGTCACGTGATTTTCAATCAAATGAAATTTATGGTTGTTTTTACTCCTACAGTATTGATCATTTTCCCACTCATATGATATATGTTTATTTCACAAATATGGTGTGTATATATATTTTTGTCAAGAGTAATCACACTGGCACAGGGATATCGACAGGTATATGCTCACTTAATGCCCCATGGGAAGCTGCAAAAATCCACCAGCATCTATTTTTTTAAATGTTTCATTTCTAGGGCGCAGAAGCTACAAGTATCATCTTCTTTAGAATTAGAATTTGTAGATGTGTAGTAAAGGGATTGGGTCCATTCTATAGTGCCAATCTGCTGTATATTAAGTCTACATCTAATTCATTTTTTTGATTAGTGTTTAACATTGTAGCCAAGGGGAGACTTTGCGTTCCTGGGGTATGCTGGACATGGAGAGTAAAGCAATAGCAAACACCATCCCATCATCTAAGCAACTACTGGAAACCTGTCATTATATACCTAAGGTCAACAAGGGGATTTAATCTATAATACAGTTATTTGATTTTTACAGTATACAGTACAGTTATCTGTAGGTACATGTATCAACAATGATTATTTAGAATATTTACATTGTGTGGTATATGGGATAATGGGACTAAAGGGAGGTGGTCTAGTAGGACCATTTTACACACAGCCAATCTGTCATCAGTTATAAAGTACACCTCTGTTTATTGTTATTTCTGCCATATCTTCAAGCATGCAGATGCAGCCCATGTGTACAGCAGAGGGCCTGGCTAGCATGTACCTAGTCCAATAGCAAACAGTTTATGATATTTGGTAATGTTTGTAAATATTTTGCAGAGAAAAGGATATATACTATTCCTAACATGAATAACACATTCTTCTGTTTAATATAGGCTCAAAATGATTCGGTCTTTTTTTGCAACAATATTTTTCAACTTTTAATGATCATCAAAATGTTGGATTAACTTAAGGAGCTCTGGAGATAATTTCATAAAACATGACATAAAGCTGTGAAATAAATTAACATGAGCCATTGCGTTCTTGCACTGATCACCCCTCAGCCAGAGTGCTCCCCCTAGTGGCAACCAAATCAAGCACCTTACACAACAAATCATGTGAAAGAAAAGGCTTTTTTGGGGTCAAGTTCTTTCTCTAAATGTTCCCTCCACACTCACCATTTTCTCTCAAGTTTTTTCAATACAAATTGTCACATCTTGTGCCTTATTGCACACAGGGTTACCGTATAGTCTCGTCTTTATATTCCACAAAAATAAATACCTTTCAACAACCAGTGATAAGAAGAATGAATAAATACAAAGTCTCTTTTCAATTATTATATGAACATGACGAAACATAACGAAACAATTAAACAGTGAGTGCAAATGTTATCAGTCGAAATAAGCTCTTTTTTCTTTGTTATGACAAGACTTAAAATAAAGATGGGTTGAACAAATAAACAGGTCCAGGTAATATTACCTGACGAACTGGTTTATTGACTTCTCGTTTGTACAGGTACTGACATATCTCTATTACTCCTAACACAAAAATGTTTACGTTGATCTTAATAGTTCATGCTTTCAAGCTACATGTAGGTCTGTCTGATGTCATTTTTAGCAAAATAATCTTGAAATATTTGTTTTCAGGTATCACAAAAAGGTACGCGATATCTGAAAATCTCCCCAAATTGAACAATATGTCAAACATCAGAACTACATGTATCTTTCAGAGCCATTAAGAATGGCCAAGCTGGCAAATAGTTAAAAATATCAGGTTTGTTTGTTATTTGTTTGATTGGGGTTTAAAGCCGTACTTATGGTTATTTCATCCATATGATTGATGGCATGCATGTCCATTCAGGGCAGAAAACCACCCAATACAGTTTCAACATATAAGGGTAGCTTTGACTCCATACAGGATGCCACAACAAATTACCTTATTGATGTACCTTTGTCTATCTATTTACTTAAATAGTGTTGAATGTCACACTCATTTGTATATAACTTATATTACAATTTTGTGATGCCGGTGTATGGTGGACACCGAGAAGAAATCTTGCATTAAAAAAAACACACTCTGCGAACTCCTCACACACCTGTAATTATCAATTACATGTACTTACCGGAGGTCTAGGTCAACAAGGGGAATTGGCGACCATAATGAGTATGCATTATTTTAATTGTTCAGTAAAATAAAACTCTGTCAAATTATTTAAAAAGTGCAAAAATATCAAATGACAAACATTTATACAAAAAGTTTAAAAATATCAAAAATAACTGAATTGCACTTAACTTATCAATCGGCAAAACCTCGCGTGATTTCTCGTTATTTGACCGTCATCACTTAGCTGGAAGTGATAGGTGTATGAATATGTATCAAAATGGTACATTTTGTTTGCCGGAAGCCTATTTACCGCTGTATGGACAATGAACACGTAAGAAAATATAGGATAACTGTAATCGAGGGAATTTCATTTGGTTTTAGATGCACAATATTTAGTTAAGGAGTAAATTATGTTCTGTATATAAAACAAATGGAAACTGTGGAATCTGTCTACATGGACAGTTTGACCAACAGACTATGAAAAAGTTCCGGCCAAAATGGTGATGATCATATCACGTCCGAGATGATGTGCGAAGTACATTCGATGGCTTCCGAGTGCCTAACTTATTTAAAAGTTAAAAATATTAAATAACTCACCTCCATGAGTTGATAAAGTAATCCACAGGTCAGAGGTCATTTAACAAAAGTTTCCAAGGTACACTACAAATTACATTTTTTTTTTCTTTCTTTCACATTCTTCAAAGCTTAATCTTCTTTTCACACAATGTACACATCAGATTAGTGTGAATTGTGGTTAAACAGAAACTCATAATCCCTGAATTTGTTTGAAGTTAATTAGCTAAATTTAATCTGCAGATCACAAGTTTTTGATGCTGTTAATTTTGTGTAAAATAACTTTCAACAAAAGACTAACAGTCAAGAGAAGGTATGCAATCATTAAAACTTTCAATTCATGAATATCATTGATCGCACAAGCAAATACAAAAATACCAAGATATGAAAAAGAACTTGTTTCTTGCCGGTAAATTTTATCCATCAACCAGATAAAATAATTTGGAAATATACCGGTATACAACCATAAAAAGTGTAATCCTTCACTTAATCCAGTACATCATACAATAACAGTCACAAACATCATATTAATCACTGAGCTGGCAGATAGAACTAGAACCCAAACGTTTTCTTTAACTCAAAGAACCACAACTATAAACAACAAAGTTAAGGTGACTACAATACGACATACAAGCGTTACGATTCAATATTCAGATTTCCCAAATAGTAAAAAAAATGTCATCAAATTTTTTAAAGAAAACAGCTCCCATAAAATGACATGAAAGTTTTGCACTAGAATCATCCTTTAGTTTCTATGTATTTTGTTTTTCACAATCAACTGTCACAAAATAAAACAAAATCCTTGAACAATTTTTCCTTCAGGTTTAAAAACTGTGTCAATCTCAAATTAAATTTCCGCGAACTGTTTAAATCTCCAACATTCCTTTCATGTAACAAAATGTCAATAATAAATATAAAATTCAATACAATCTTATCATTTCTAAATTTCCTGGTACTTTTCCAGATAGGGTATCTTGTTTGAGTAAATTGTGAAGTAGCACAGGTCTAAAGGCACATGTAAACTGGCTACACATGTTGTTAAGGTAATGTGTAAAAGATGAGGCTATCTCCAAGTATCTGTTTTCATCACTTCAACTTTACATCACAGAGGCTCCAGAGGGGTGGATACAAGGGGACAGCATCTCGATGTGTCACCCGACTCAAATGGATGTATTTGCAATGCTTGCATTTATTGTCTTGTTTTCTTTTTTTGTATGCTTTTAATGCTTCACACATAAAATTAAAAGAACAATAAAAATAATATGTGCATTTATGTAGTTTTTGTTTTTCAAGTATGGTTTCAAGAAATTATTTTGGAGAATTGTTAAACTACAGAAAATTTGAAGGTAGAGATCTGTATCGTTATTAGTCTACTATGTAATCCATATATAACGATACAGAACAGTACTGAACAAAAATATGTAATTTTTAGTTTCGGCACTTACTGGTTTTAACTTGTCCAATAAAGTAATTTTCAATTCTGTTTGGTAAATTGAACTTTCAAAGATACATGTAGTTTATGTATCAAAAATGTGCACCCCGCGTGTTAGTAACATGAAAAAGCTAATTTTATTTGTCACAGTTCAGTTCTGACAGTAGTACAGTTCAGTAGCTACATGTTACTAAGCCTATACATATATGTATAGACTTCAACTCTAAGGTAAAATGCAAGGGAACACAAAAAATATAGATAATACTAAAACATTTTTTGTTACTGCTTTAGTTACCTTAATAAGTAATTTGTCTCTAAATTAATTATACAAATTAAAATACAAAATTTTCATTTCTTAAAGTGACCCTTAATTGTGGAGCCCCCAATCACTAGCCTCTCGTGGAGACATATGCTTGTGAGTTGTAATGTCATACAGTCAAACATAACACACATGTAAGGAGTACTGGATTGGACAATAACCTACACACCCTACAGCCGTAAAATAAACCTGACCAAAAACATTAAAATAAAACTTTTCGGCAAGTCTACTACATACTTAAGGGATGATAACTCTCATATCATTCACTCAGACATACCTTATTAATTTCTGATTTTCAAAGGACAAATTTAGTCTCAGTTGTCATCGTAAAATAGAAAAAGACAAAGCTAGGACATTTAAAAAATAGCTTACCGGTAGCTGGGCTTAGGACGAAACAAAAACGCACATGTAACATTGGATTGATTTCACATTGGATTGATTGACTGGGTTATGCCATACTTAAGGTTATTTCACTTATAGACCTTATTTATATACAATGGGTGAAGGAAACCAGCCTAAGTGGCGCCGGCAACATACAACATGTAGAAGACGCCACAATACATTTACAGGACAAAAACAGGACACCCCACGAAATCAGCTTCCTGATGCACCTTAGCTCAGAAAGCACCAGAGCACATGGCGAGGTTCCCACCCAACCACCCGCTGTAACATCGTAACAGAGAAAATGTATACTCTTCAATATCATGATGTCATAAGGAACCTTTAGTCTCAGATAAACGTCACATAAGTAAAATATTCAAAGGGTTGATTCTACGTTGTTGCTTATCAAGCTGACTTTATAAATGTCATGTAACATTGTCATGTATCACAAACCAGCAGCCCTGCATATACCCCCAAATCAGAAAATGTGTACAAGGGTCTGAACTTATTTGTACAATCCACAAATTTTATATACAAAAGCAGAAAACAGCAAGATGTTATGCTTATTATTATCAAGTTAAAGCATAAGTCAACAAGGCAAAAGAAGTGGATTTACTATTAACGGAACGATATTTTTTAAATCACATACATGACAACTACAAAAAATGCTTTAGACACTGGAGGCCAAGTTTTTTAACTGATTGATGAATAATATTTTAGAACATATTGAATCTTGAAGTGTTGAGTACAATTTACTAAACCATGTGTACAAGTGTATTTTAAAAGGATTTTGTGTACAAAATACACCAAATGTGTACAGGTAGACAGGTCTAAACCAGTAGAGAAGCTTGAGTGTAACAAGGGACATAACTGTGTCTTATCAGGATTAGTTGATCAAGATTTATAATGAGTCTGAACATTATTTCTGACATAGGAAATTAGGAATAAATCTGGACACGAAAAAATAAATTGAACACTTTATAAAATTTTTAACAGTGTTTAAAGACAATATTTGATTTAACATGACTTAGCATCATTTAATCTTTAAAATTTATTTCCCTCTATTTTCTACATATTTTTTTAATTTTCTTTAGGAACATTGATTCATTAGATTTTTGAGACAAAAAGGGAAAATTTATTTGTGCAATAAAAGTGTCAATTTCATTGGTGATGGGATGAACTGGACAGATTAAGTAAGGACGCCAAGACCATCAGGGCATTCTGATCAACCCCTGATTAAATAAAAACCTTCAATCTGTTAAAATTGCCTCTACTGAAGCACAATTTTGATGATCATAAACAAAATAAAAAAGGCATATTGATTATTGTGAACTATTTAATACAGAAATTTACTCTTTTATTCATGTATGCCATTATTATATCTATATGATTTACTTTGTATTTTAATAAATCAAAGAAATTGTGCCTGACTTAAAAGCTCCTCTCTTATAAGTTTGTTAATTTCCAAAATACTACATGTGCGTAAATTTAAATATAAGCCACAAAATCAAATATTGAGAGAACTCAAAGTGTGTTTTGAATAGTTTTCAATTTTCTCATCGAACATCTACATGTATCATTTTTCAGAAAATTAATTATTGTTACATGATTTATAATTTTTCGGGATATAAATTACTGTTCCATCAGTAACTAATCAGACAAACAAGTATTGTGATGGATTAATGGTTAATATCATAGATTCAAACTTTAACTTTCTCAATGGAGTCACAAAATCCACAAATCTGAGGTAATGAAGCCATTCAGAAAAAAAAAATGTGTTGCTATATAGCTGATTTGCTGGGAAGGCTTTTCTTGTTTTTTCTTTTGTCTTGTTAATACTCACCTGAATACCACATACATTTCACATTAAGAAATCTCTGAAGAAAACCTGAACTCATTAGGTTCACAAAAATGAATAATTGGAGTAGTTCAAATAATGCCAGTTCACACGGAAACATTTTAAAACGTACTGTTCACACGACCAATGTTCTAGTTGGCTCTAAACCCGCTCAGGGTTATGTCTGTTCACACGGACAGGTTGAAGCCTTTTTAACTTTAGCAACGCCATTGTGAGGTTGCGCTGCGTTTGTGTTACCTGGCGCATTTAAGACGGATCCGTTCACACGGACATTTTAAATCGGCTTAAATTGTGGGACTGGCTCAAAGCCACATATGAAGTGGGTGAAGTTAAACTGGCTTAAATACACCTAGCGTGCGTTTACACAGGTAACATCAAACCGACTTAAAGCCACTTTGGTATTTAAGCTCGTTAAATTGTTGCTGTGTGATTGGGCCTATATACAAACTATGAATTTACATGTACACTTGATTCGTTTTCAGTAGACAGACATTTTATCAAAACAAACAAAAATCTGATGTATGTATATTTTCTATACTGAAAATTTAAGGTTATGTCGGGTTAATTATGACAAACAAATAATAAATATTCTAAATGGGATAACTCATAAGATAGGTGTGCTTTATGCTTGGTGAGTTGGTGTTAAGGGTATTTCATTTACAAATATGCCAAAAATGCATAGACGATGCTTGAAGGAAGAGCGAGAGGACCAGGTTTACAAACACCCTGCTGCAACCTCCGTAGCCACTATTAAACAAATCCCTCAGATGGTTGATAGACTGGGTATTCGTTAGTAAACATTATTAATTGAGTAATATCTCAGAGTGGTTGATGAATTAACACAGGACATTAATTACCTATGGATAGCAAATTCTATTTTATTGAGGTACTGTACAACGTCTTGATGTAGATACATGTACTAACACCGTTTTTAAGTCAAACCCGTGAAGTACATTGAAGGAGGATCTACAGTCAGATGCGCTAACCACTGAGCCACGGCGCAGGCCCGAGTGACATTAAGAAGCTGTTTGATTAATTAACACAAGACATCACTAGATATTATGGATAGAAAATGTTTATACTAGATACTAACACCGCTTTCAGCTCAAACGACTTGACTTAAAAGCGGTTTTAGTCAGATGACTAGACCTGAAAATGGTATTACAAGCTACCTTGAAACATTTGTCCCTCAATAAATAAGATGTTGCTATCCATACATCAAGACCTGGTTATAATAGAGTACTTAATAACGGAGAACTATTAAAACATTAAATAAATTACTTGAAGTTTATTCCCTTAGTTATCAAATTTGTTGAGGATTTAGGGTAGTGTATTCTGGTAACATACATTAACTGGGAAAAGAGCACATTCAGTGTAATTTATTTCTTATTAAAATTTAGGAATTAGACAACATATTAATTCTTTGTCATTGTACAAGAGATCAATAATACATGTAATTATTCAGATTTAGGCAAGGAAAATAGTTTATTACAGGTTATTTATGTTACATAAATGTAATTTATTTTTTACCTTCCGGGCTCTATTTGAATACAAGTTACTGACATTCTTAGCTATTTTGTCAAATACATATAAATTGCTTGTAAAATTGTTTAGAGAAATGATAAAACATGATTAAAGGGCCGCGAAATCCACACACGGGAAGCGGCCCTAAAAGCAGAATTTCCACAACTTGTACTGGTATTGGTTTGATAATGGTGTTAGAATCGACATCGAAACGTCACCAGTAATAAAGTTGTTGTCCATAAGGAAATTGTTAACTTAGTAATACATACATGTCTCAAAACCCTCAAATGTGTTTTTGCCTACATAAAAAACCTTCAATGATACATTTTCCTTGTCAGAATTTTCTGGACATATTAATATTAGGGGGGAAAATGACAGGGGGCGGGAAAATGTCGTGGGTGGGTGGTTGTTTGGGGGGGGGGGGGGTAGTTATCCTACCCTTAGGGCCTAATTCAGCCCAACGAGTGAAAATTCAGGTGTGCTCTTTTAATTTTACTGCATTTCATCTCACTAAAATCCAATGCCTGGTATTTCAGTGAGGTCCCCTCCAATGGAGCCTCATGGATTATACTGTTATATATATTACATGGATTGTTGATCAAGTAAACATATGTATTGAATGGCCTGAAGTTTTTGTTGCTGTAAAACACAGTAGGTGACTTCCGCACAGAACAATGCGTTTAGTCAGCCAAGTCCAACGAGATCACATATATTTACCTACCTACATGTATTTACTTATATTATACATGCAGTTTTGTTTACATTTTATTCAAATAAATGTGTAATGTTTACATTGTTACATACAGATACTGTATATTATTATATGCATGCAGCAAAACAAAAGAGGTTTGTCACTTTGTTAAAGTAAGTAATGAGGTAAATGAAATTTAATGAAACAAACTAGCCTTCAAATAAATTGTCTGAAAATAAAATCTACAACTGAAAATGGAATTGGAAAAAAAACAACATGTTAAAGACCATATATACCCTAAATCCTCAACAAGTTTGACCTTCAGGACACAAGTTTGAAGTAATTTATTTAATTTATTTAATTTATCAATGTGAATTTAGAACTACAACTTAATGAACTTATATTTTCCAGTAGCTGCAAGTCTGAACTTTATCAGAAAAATTCAAGATTAATTTTTCTCTGCTTCTAAGCCTTTGCATAACATGTGGTTTGTTAAGTGGTAAAGGGGTCGAATTTGTTGAGCTTTAGGGTTATGTTAATTTAGTCAATAATTTGACAAAGTGGTTAAAATGTTAACTAACTTCTATAGAGGTTTTGTACACAGCTATTAAGGTTTTTACTCGTACAAAGGTGTGCTTAAGAAAACCACCCTCAACCTGAAACTGATCACTCATACATGTATACATGTACCACAAGATATACCCTAAATCCTCAACAAATTCGACCTCTAAGGGCACAAACTCTAAGTAATTTATTAAATATTTATGTGTGAATTTGGAACTAAAACGTACATTTTCTGGTAATATAAAGTCTGAACTTCATAAAAATTTCAAAATTACTCTTTGCATAAAATGTAGTTTTATAAGTTGTAAAGGGGGTCGAAATTTGTCGAGCATTTAGGGTAAAACAGGAGCCTTAACAAATCGGCTTTCTTGAGTCTGTTAACTCAGTGAGTGGAGCAGAAAGCTACCACTAAACCGCCAGCAATCTGTAAATGTTTGTTTGGTTGGGGTTTCCCACCATACTTAAGGTTATTTCACTCATATGACAATACTCGTGACCAATACATTTACAGAACGAAAAACAGGACATGCAAGCTACCTGATGCCCCTTAGCTCAGAGCGCACCAGGGCACAGGAGGCTCCAACCCATCACTATATAAATGAAAATGCATAATTTCATTTGAGGAAATAAATATAAAAAATGAAAGACGGCACAAAGTTTTAATAAAAATCAATTTACAAGAGTTTAAAAAATATTGATGAACTTACCTTCCTACTGTTTGGCCGTTTTGCTGACTCCGTATCGGACGTATCATCGATAGTAAAAGTTCGATTGGCAGACGATGACGACGATTTTGTGTGAAGAAGTGCTGACTCAATGTTTGCTTTTTCTTGTCTGGTTAAAACCTTTCCACGACTTTTCTTTGCGTTTGTTTCTGTTTTGATATTTGACGGCAATTCAAACGAGGCACTTTTTGATTTTTTGAGTTTCTCTTTGATTTTTTTCTCGTGCAGATCTTGAAGAACAGCTATTTTTGACTCCTGCATGATTCTTGAAAGACCAAGGTCGTATTCCTCACGGAGACGATTTATTTCTTTGTCTTTATGATCATCCTCTGAACATTTTTGTCTGTATTTTTTTTCTAAATCTTTATTTTCAGACTTCAGGGATTCTAATTCTGATTTCATGGAGTCCAGTAACTCATCATCATGATCGTAAGAAACAGAATTTTCCCGACTTAAAGCAATCTTCTGAAGCTCCAATGCCACACGGACAGCGTCATCTTTTTCTTGGACAAAACTGGACTCTAACTTATTAGCTTCTTCGTCCTTATAGCGTAAGACTTGCTGTAACTCTAAATCTTTTTCCTGAGACACACTCTCTTTCAGTGATGAAAGTTTTTTATCCATTGCGACTCGCATTTTATCTTCCACTTTTTCCAGACGCCGAGCCCATTCGTGTTCGTACACATTTTTCATGTGGCGAGTACTTTCTTCACGCTCTTTAGAATACTGGCGATTCCGGGCACGCTCTAATTCCAGTTCGCGCTTTGTCCGCATCAGCTTTTGTTGCATGTCAGAAAGGCTGACAATCTTGTGGCCTCCTTCTGACCTTGCTGGACTGGCCACGCGTTTATAATCCCGCGCAGGGTACTGATCGAAAAGGTGAGAATCCACACCACGTGAAATTGGAAGGCGACCTGTCGCATACCCACTGGCTGTCACTTCCATCGCTTCACTCCAATGGATTATGGGTAACTAACCCATGGCAGGAAACCAGCTATACCTAATTTCAAACATAGAGAACGAAACTATTTAAACTTACAATTAAAATAAAACTGCATGAACAAGAACAAGAAAAAGCAATTTTGCTTTTATTTTTTTCAGTCTGTTTGTATTATAACTAGGGTTTTATGCCATACTTAAGGTTATTTCAAGCATGTGACGGTGTGCCGGCCCAATGAGTGAAGCAAACCACACTGAACGACGCTGACAACACAGCAGACACAAAATACATTTACAGGACGTAAAACAGGACACCAGAACAAATCAGCTGCCTGATGCCACTCAGCTCAGAGAGCACCAGTTCACAGGAGTATACCGCCCACCCGTTTGCTTCGGAGCAGGGTGACTGTCATGTCACGTCCAGTGTTAATAGCCTTAAACCGTAAGCTACAGTTACACGGGTCTCTTTAGTATAAGCTAATGTTCCTCCATTGCTTAATATGTCAGCATGAATGAAATACCAAAACAACCCTTAGCCAGATAGTCTGGTACCCTGCCCCTCGTCATTAATAACGAGTATAACAAGGTACAAGTTTAGGGGCAAGTTACCAGACTATTAGCCAGATTGTTGGTGGAAAATTACAATCCATACACAAACATAGATTTCATGTTAAATGATCAACAATAACAAACATAGGGGTGTATATAATATAGACCACGAGAAGTCACTGTACTTGTAAAAATCACCCACTTTCGCATGCTGTATACAACATGCTGTAAACCCTTTGGCAGTGTTAGTTTAATGGTGGGTGGGTGTTTGGTTAAGCTTTCAGTCACACAGATTATTCTTAAAGTACCGGTAGATTATTTTATCAAACAGGCAGGTATAGGAAATACCTTACCTCAATAGGTAATCAAATGGAGGTACCGATATAGAAGAATAAAAATTGGCAAAGTTCCTGATCAGGTAGAATCTAGGTCAACTTCTGTCAAGTGAAAACAAACACCCAAGTAAAAGACCACTCTCTGACCTAGAAGGCCCAATATATGCCATTAAACATGTAACTGGTCTGTTTTTGTAAGTGTTAGAGCTCCGTGTATTTTCCTTCTCTACATTTTAACATAAAGTAGACAATTGGCAGGTGTCCCTAAGCTTCTTGAGAATGATTGACTGTAGTGTCACTGTCTGTAGACTCTGTACTTAAGAAAGATCCGACCTTGTATTACACTCATATACTCAATAGCACAGTTGATTGGTTGACTGATTGATTGATTGGAGATGTAATGCTCTTTCTTAAACAAACGTTAAAGGTACAGTTATAAATGGTTACACAGCAGGGAATTTGTGGCAGAGTGGTCTAGAGTGCATGCTACTGGTCAACAGATCCCCCTCACCTCAGAGTTTGTTCGCTCAAACAATCCCTATAGCTTTACATGTATGTGGGTTTGTCTACCAGCTGACATGGCTGAAGGTCGATTTTCTGCCCAGTAACCCTCCCACAGTATTGATCTGTTATGGGACATACAGTCCTGTTGGGCTAATATCAGAAAATACACATAAAAAAAAACAATTCCTAGGTGCGAGTTAGTTTTTGCTTAGAAAGTTGACACAAAACGCATACCCGGTATTTCCGCTTCAAAGTTTTGTTAAATGACATTCTCAAGGCTGTGTATATTATACACCATTGAGTGCCTACATCAATAATTATCTGTCCAATTATTGTTTTTAAATATATATGAATATGATATACGATAAAATATGCAACGGAGGCTATACTGGCGCACATATTTAGTTGAAAGCAAGTTTTTTTTATCTCTGTTGTCATTATTATACCTCGTCAAAACCAGGTATGACGTCAGAGGTGTTAAACACGTAATCTACCACCTCTTCATGTATGACGTTGTTAAACCTCTAAATATATCAGCTTTCTAATGCCCCTCCCAGTCAGCTCCAAGAGCACAGGGGCACAGGAATCTCCAGCCCAACTAATCACTTGATAGAGTAATGAGAAACAATAAAGATAAGTTGAGACGTCTTCTTTAATGTGATACGGTAACATCATCATGTAGCTGGTTTTCTTAAGTGTGATAAACTCATCAAGCAAGTTAAATCTGTCTTCCTCCTCTAATTAGCCTACTGATCCCTCTTTGATATACCACACAGGTAAAACCTCGTCTGTCAACCTTACAGGTGTTTCCTGCACATTGCTAGGGTTGATTGATTGATTTGTGTCTTCGGCCAAACTTATTGTCATTTCACTCATACTGTATAGCACGCAAGCCCAATGGTGGCATTTTGTCATATGACATTTATAGGATGAAAAACAGGAAAGCACAACAAATAGACTTCCTGGTGCTCTTAGCCCAGCTAGAGTATACCAGGGCACAGGAAGCTCCTAAATCATGTGTCCATATGGCAATAAACAAAGACAAACAGATGATGAGAACAAGACAGAAACCATGATGAGAACAAGACAGAAACCATGATGAGAACAAGACAGAACCATCATGAGAACAAGACAGAAACCATGATGAGAACGACAGAAACCATGATGAGAACAAGACAGAAACCATGATGAGAACAAGACAGAAACCATGATGAGAACAAGACAGAAACC
>JAVFBZ010015331.1:0-25929 GCA_032466195.1 Katharina tunicata | reverse complement strand
CCATGATGAGAACAAGACAGAAACCATGATGAGAACAAGACAGAAACCATGATGAGAACAAGACAGAAACCATGATGCAGCGAGTCACAAAGTGCCCAATATTGTGCTAGACTCCATACAAAATCAGCTATCTTGCCCCATGAGCTCATAAATCACAGGGAACCCCAACCAATTACCAGCTTGTGGGCACTTCGGCTATCAAAAACACCCACCTTCTCAAAAAGTCTTAAATATATCCAATTTATCGCACTGTATTAAAAGACAAATAGCCACCTACTGTACCTGGTCCTAAACCATAACCAGTTTAAATGCCCTTTCTGTCACAGGTGAAATATAAAGCTTACACACCTAGTAACAATAACATACATGTAGCAAGACAAAAAATGACAAAGATAGAGCACATGCATATGGTTAAAGCATTTAATCTTTTGTCAGAAAAAAAAAGAGAGAAAAAAAAACAAAACACATTTATATTATGAATGGCATACATGTACAATAGTATTATCATTACCTTTGTCATTGTGTTTTAATTAATGCTTGATGTGAAACAAGTTTGAGCACATTTAAAATTTAAAGGTACTAAATTTCCTCAAACTATTTTGTGTTTTTGATTAAATTATTTTCCCTGATTGTTTTATTTAAGAATCAGAATGCTTGTATTAAGGCTATATCTGAAGTATTGAACAAAGGTTATAAGCAGATCTGACATCTGGCAGTTCAGAACATTTTGTAAGCAGAATCCTGTGTGGGAATTGAACCTATGATCGTCAGTACCGAGAGAGAGCAACAACAGTAAATCTCACTTGAAGCACTCAGCCAAAGTCAGACGGATATTTGGTGACTAACTCTACCAGCCATTAGTTCTATTCTTGTACAGTTCTCAAATCAGTAACAGTTTTGGAATTAATATCTGTTCTACACTCCTGCAAAGAAGCGATAATTATTGACGTTTTCTGCCATACTTAAGATCAAACGATAACTATTTATTTGTGTTTCAGCTCAGTTTGCTTATTTGTTTGATTGGGGTTTTACAGTTGCCATACTTAAGCTCAAACAATAACTATTCATTTATATTTCGATCAGTTCAGATTGTTTGATTGGGGTTTTACGCCTGACATATGGTTATTTTCACTCATAGCTGGCGACACTGAAGACACGAAGATACATTTACAGAATGAAAACAGGACACCACAATCAAGCAGCACCCTGATGCCAGTTAGCTCAGAGAGCACCAGGGCAAAAGGAAGCCCCCACCAAGCACCTGTGTTGTAGCTCAGTGAGTGAATGTGTCTATCTTCAAATGTAACATCACTGGCAACAAAAAATTATTAAAGGCTAAAACAACATCCCAAACATGTTGCCAATAGACAAACTTTGCAAAATAACTGAAACAACGTCACCCAATAAGATCAGCTGTGTGTGGCCCTTTCGCTTTTAAACAATAGGTCAAGGGGCCTCCCAACACAAGGAAGTCTTCATAAAAAAAAAGTCATGTTCTAAAATAGCCTCATTGAAAAAAAGAGACAGAGAAAAAAAAAAGTGTCTGTTTGGATGGAATAATATTGAATATTTGTAAATTATTTCATAGGTAGAAAGTTTAACGTTATGGACAGTTAAACAAGCCTTTGCCATTGAACCCTGGAAAAAGATACAACTATACAGCAGTAGGATTGATTCGAGTTTTACAGGTTATTTCACTCAAATATGTCCTGAAGCCCATCTTCTCAGAGAGCACCAGAGCACAGGAAGCTCCCACCCAACCACCCGCAACACTGAACAAAAAAGAGGTACAACTATACCACACCATCAATGGTCTGTAGAGAACTTTCAAAAATAATTTATTGACTGTAGATCCATGTAGAATTTTGCCAGTTCGAGGAATGTTAAGAAATGAGTATTTGTTTTTGCAACAAATTTTTATGTTTTTTCTAACCACTGACCACCACTCTTATAACATAATAAGTCTACACAAAACACAAGGCTTTACCTGTAGATCTTACCTATCAATCTTTTCTCACCTTCCCACCGTATTCAAAACTCTCCATATTTCAGAACTGCAATTAATCTTAGAGATCCCTTACCTTCAATCATGATCAAAAATCAGTAAACTTAACATCCTGTATATAATGTCTAGTCTCTAATGCACTGATCTAGAGATATGTGTGCAAACCTTGGTTATTAATGGACTATTGATTTAAAACTGTCAGACGAAATGTCGAGTATATATTTGCTATATATCCCCTCCCCCCCTTCTCCTTGATTCTATGTCCTACCCCCTTTCCTCCTAGTGCCCAGTTCAATAACAGCTGCTATCAATGCATTGGAGATTTTAATTTAATCAGGCCATAAACTCTCCTGGTGACTGACGTAGTTCAATCTCTGCATAAGCTTATATACCAATGCTTTATATATATTCCAGTATTCTCTTTTCTTTGTTTTTTTCAAAGGCATCTGCTACAATGGGTTATGGATCATACTCAATGTTAATAAAAACATACCAAAAAACCCCAAATAAATGTTTGTAGTAACTAAAGTAAATAAAGACTTTAAAATGGGTTAGCTGCATTGGCATCCGCAAAAAAAAATGGAAAAATATGTTAACATTTTCAAATATAGTGAATTCATTTGAAGAAATGTTTTCCCGTTTATTCCAACAAAACACATACCTGATAACTGAGATGTCGAGTCAAAAGGAATTTATTATCCTTCTTTGGAGTTGTTATTACAATTTAATATGTTTACTTCTGTGTGACAAGAATGCTTTAGGGGCGCTATATCTTCTGGGGGGTTTTCAAGCCTGGGGCTATCCACAAAAATAGGTTATTTATGTTAAAATATTGCTTTCAGGTTGACATGGGTAATAAGGATTTAATTATAGACAACAGATATAACTTGCAATATCAGCTAAAATATATTAATATATCGATTGGGTTTTTACGCCGTACTTAAGGTTATTTCACTCATATGGCCACATATTTGGAACTTAGATATTGTACAGTGTTATTCAATACTTATTTTTAATTTTCTTCAATTCTTTGACAAATTTTTACTAAAATATTATATTTGAAGTAACTTTAAAGGTAAAAATTTTCGCTATGCAGCAGTAATTTCAAAACATAATTACAGTAATTGGGGGAGATTTTGAATTTGGCCCCAATCTTGCTACTCTCATTGACAAATAAAATTAGTTCAATTTTACCAAACTGAATTGAAAATTTAAAACAAGTTAAAACCAGTCAGTGACAAACTTAAAATTACACATTATTATTCAGTACTGATCTGTATCGTTATATGCAGTAGACTATTAAAGATAGAGAACTTTGCAGATCTAGGTTGTGTGTTTTGTCACAATTTTTAATTGTGTATAATCTCATCTGATAATGCCACATACATACCTTTATTATTATATGCCATAGTAAGATGACTGGAGAAAAAATTTAGGAATCGTGTCACTGGTACCCGTGGCTAAAAACAGTATCACATTTAAATTTTAAAAAATATCAGAAACTATTTGATAATCAGCTAATAACATAAAAGTGGAAACATCTGCTATTTCACAGAAAGTACGATCTCATGTGAATAAAAATAAAAACTCGTAATAGCTAAGCTATTCCACTTTAAATAGGAAACAATTTCCAAGACTTACTTACATGAATTGAAAGGTAAAACTTTTCTGAGCTCAAAAGTCTGTGTTGTTGTTGTGATCGTGTATCTGTCACTTTGTGCCCACGCGGGTCTGAGCTTGTTAGGGACAGAGAACTTGCCAGACTTCGAGGCATATTTTACCGCGGTCCTCCTGCGATCAAACGATTAACAACAGGTCAGACTGTCACATAATGCATAATCCTGTTAAATGGAATAATGGTTGGGCCTATTGACAGTGCTCAAGTTTTGACAACAGGCCAAAATAAATGACAGGTCGAAATGTATGAATAACCCGGCAAACAAAATTTTGATTGGTCACGTGACGTGAAAGTGTCCTCACAAATTCTAAGAGGTTCTCTACCTAGGACTTCGGTTGTCAACAGAATAGTATTCTGTTTACGTTATTTTATGACATCAGAAGTCTATCAAATACGTAGTTAATGGACTTATGATAAAACAGCAACAGCAAAATATCGATCCTTATTTACAACTGTTTTTCTTTTCTAAGCTAGATTATTCGTACAGCATTCAATAGTTCGTTATAGGACAATACTTTTTGAAACAAGCCTAAGAAAATATTATTGGATGCAACGTAGTAAATACTGTAAACACTGTATTGCGCGGTGTCCAAGATCACGACTACTGCATGTAAAGCACCAATTTGTATTTCTAGGTTTATTTTTTTAAAGTCAGCTTATAATAACATTACTGCATCTAAGACAAATTCATATTTTTTCAAAAAAATTATGTGACAGGTCAATGCCCTATAATGCTCCTGGAGCCACTTTCAACCAAAAAGGATAGTTTTACAGTGACTGGAGATAGAATGGCAGCTTTCACAAGGTTTCAGTGTTCCAGGCATTTAATGAAAACCCCCTGAGGTTGACAACCCACCAATGAGACAAACTTTGTGCTTCTGCAGTCTGGTGTTCAATTTATGCTAAGAAGCAACTGAAACCCACCTGACCACAGTGCTGCTGGCATTAAACAAGACCACACATAACTACCACTCCTTACAAAAAGTCAGAACAAGTTAGCTTCATGATGCTTCTGAGCCCAGAAAACACCATGGCACAGGATTGTTTGTTTAATAGGAGTTTTATGCCGTACCTGGGGTCGTTTTTTTACTTGTGCCTGCAATCAAAGGGAGGAAAACAACCCTTAATGACATCGACAACTGAAAAGACAACACAGGTTATTAACAGGATACAAAACAGGACAATTGGCTTCATGATGCCCCTTAGCCTAGAGAGCACCAGACAAGAAACCTCCCTGCCAATCACCCGCACCATGGCACCGACAGCAAGCTCCTGTTAACCTCCCACTCCCCCAATGAAGAAAGAAACAAACAAACAGTTGAACTGAATACATGTAGATTTACTGGATTTCAACCATGTATTAAACGATCTGACATTTTCATTCAACAAGTTTCAAAATAACAATATACATCATGAAATGAGTTAACGAACGCAAATAAGAAAGCAAAGTGATCATTGCACAATATAAAATGGTCTTTAACAAATATAGTTAACAGCAAATACATTACCAGTATGTCATTGTATAGCTGTAACTAGTATAATAACATAAGGACAACACTCAAAATAACAAAATTATTGGTCCTAGATACATATTTTTTGAGGTGGAAACAAAATAATTTCTGCCATTTTTTCAGAGCGTGGTCCATTCAGAATAAACTCATCACCAATACTGTTATTGTTGCTGTCACTATTTTAAAACTCATCTGGACACATTTGTACTGCTCCCTGCAATGCCCATAAGCTCAGAAAGTACCCAAGACCTACTACTAGTTCATCAACAAAGAAAACAGGTCAATCCTCAATACCTAATACAATAAAATAAGTGTGTACTTTCACATAAAATCTACCTAAAAATATAACCGTAGAAGCAAACTATTTTTTTTTTAAACCTGCAAATCAACTGCTCGCTCATAATACGCATGTTAACAACGTGTTCCTTACATCCTAACCGATTCAATTTTGATTATGCCATCAAACGTAATTAATGTATTTTAAAAGATAAGAAAACTTACACCTCTTCACCATCATGTTGCCCTAATAGAAAAGGATTATTTGATAGGCCTAAACCCATAAGTTGTCTAATATAAACGAGAGGGTGTAAATAGAGACCCAGGGGCCAGTTGCTCAAAGCAGTGTTAGCCGCTAATACCAGATTAAATCACTAATAGCAGTATTAGAGATAAGCCTTTAACATGGCATGACGTCATCTAATCTAGGATTAAATTAAATACTGCTTTGAGCAACCGGCCCCTGATTACTTCAATATACATGATTTTTTGTTTGTTTGATTAGGGGTTTAAACTGTGCTTTAAAGTTTTTTCATTAATATGACGGCATGCCAGCCCAATGGGTGAAGGAAACCACCCTTAACAACACAGACAAGGACACAGTATTTTCGATTTTTTGGGATATCACTCTCTGATACTGAACAGATTCTAGTTCAGAAAATTTTGAAGGCTGAGAACCTTGCGGGAATCGAACCCACGACCCTCAGAGTCAGGCACCGAGTCGCCAGCAGTAAATACCGGCCACCTAAACCACTCAGCTGTCCGACCTTCTACAAGGACACCACAGGACTCAAAATAGGACGTCGCAACAAAACAGCTTCCTGATGCACTTTAGCTTAGAGAGCCACCAGGACACAGACAGCACTCACTAACTAACTACTCAATATAGATGAAGATTATAATTTATCATCTGTACACACATACATTATAATAGACAAGTGATTTGGAATACAATAATACTTGAGTTTGTCAACATTATAACTACATGTATAATGTAGAATAATATTTCTGTTGATAACAATCAAATATTAGCAACATAACAAAATAATACATTCACTAAAAAATAAAAATAAACAAACACAGACAAATCAGTCAACATAAACAAAATTGATTATATCTACGGTATATAGTTTTGAAAAAGCCCAATATGTTTAAAATGTGCTCCTAATGCTAACAGGCCTATAACTGGATTGTGTATCAGTTTATTACTCAAGCCATTCTTTGGGTTATTCTACTTATATGGCATCAGAATCCCCATGTGAAGTAGGTAGTCCATGACACCGTTGAGCAGTGCCTAGTGGCAATATGCATCTCAAAAACGACCTGTACCCAGGGGTGTTTGAGCCCATTGAATTTCAGTTTTAAATGTAAAAACCCAAATTCTATCTTTCTTTCTTTTTTTTCAACATCTACTGTTATCAAGTTGCATTATGATCATAAATTGAACATTTAGAAGAACTAAAATTATTTAGAAGAACTAAATTATGATTATAAATTGAACATTTAGAAGAACTTGGGTAATTTCTTGTATAAATGAATGTGAATAAACATATTAAACGCACATCTTTCTTTGTAGAGAACTTCCCAATTTTAATAACGAAAACCGTATCACAGGGTAAGATGCCCCTTCGTGCTTGAAATAAGAAACAAAATAAATTGAAAAGATTTCACTTCTATGACAACTTAGGGTTGCCACAAGGTGTTTGGTGGAACACTGGGAAAATACCTTGAGTGAAAAAATAAACACAGTGCAATATCCCCAGCAAAGTGAAACATTTCTTCTAATTAAACTTAAAGTAACATACGCACTCAAAAGTTCTGAATAATTGATCTTTTTCTCAAGAAGTACAAGTCAGAGGCTTTCCAATAATTCCAACATCAAATTTGTAGGTCGAGGGAGAGTTTTTTAAAAATTAAAAAACTAAAAACTGATTTTTCTGTCAGAATTTTTTAATTGGAAATGTGTCAGACTGCTGTCACAGCTCAGACACACTTTGATGTACCGACGTCACTCCTAGATCAACCATGTTAGCCACACCTCTTACAAGGTTCAAAATGTTGGCTCGTTACAAAAAAGGTCATTCACCGCGGCTGGATCAAAGTCAATTTGAGCAAATATGGCCAGCCCTCCTTACGTAAAATTCAAAAAACTGTTTTAATTTTTTAACAAACATCAAATCTTGTAAAAATCAAGGAAAACAGGATTAGTTGAAAAATCCAAATTTTGGGTGCGTATGTGACTTTAAGTTGTAAGAACTAATACAAATATTAATAACTTGGGCTGTGACCAACACAACAGAAGTGGATTATGACATCAACTATTAAAGGTAGGTCTATATATATATATATATATACCTATAAAACAAATAAAAAATAATTAAAGAAAGGGTGACCAACAAAATAGTACATAATATTCTAATTAACATACAACTTAATACAAAATGAACAACTTAATAATAAAATAAAAAAAAACAATTTTATCTTTGGTCCAAACACAGCTAGGTGTACATCCATTATGAAATTATATGTCTACATATCACTATTTAATTTACAGATACATCTTTCCAAAGATAAAAATACTCATCTCAACATACATGTAATTAAGCCAACAGTTGATCTTGCAATCTAGATATATTCCTATACTTTGTACATACATGTTAATATTTTAATAAAGGACTCGTACAGCTTAAAGGTTGGTTCTCATGTTGCGATTCGTAGTAAGAACATAAGTCAACAAAAATCGTGTATTACTAATTTCATGCAAGCCATCTTGTATAGAACTTGTTAATCTAATGAAATCTCGTTGCTAAGATTCTTCTTGTTGACTTTTCATTTACGCTAAGATTGATTTTTTCAGAGGAAATGTTACACGTTTTACTGATACGCTTGACTCTTGTCGCAAAAAAGTGTATGGGTACGCGACTGGATACTTTGTCATCTGCTTTCTCAACGGCAGGCCACTCTTTTTCGCGCAAAAAAGAACTGATTTGATTGGTTGGCTAATACGAATGATTGTATGAAAATAAGACTTGTTTTATTAGAATTGACTGTAGTCGCATTCAATCCGTGTTTTCATGCTACAACCCTGTTAGATACAACAAGTTGTTACTACAAATCACACCGTGAGAACAAACCTTAACCAAAGTGCATTACCCTAAATCCTCAACAAATTCGACCTCTTAGGGCACAAACTTCAATTAATTTATTGAATGTTTAAGTGTGAATTTGGAACTAAAACTTACCTTTCCTGGTAATTTAAAGTCTGAAAATTTCAAAATTGTATGTCTACAGTTCTTACTATTTGCATAAAAGTTTTATAAGTTGTAAAGGGGGTGGAATGTGTCGAGCATTTAGGGTAATTAAAACGTCTTCTCATCAGTGTGAATAACATGAGATGGGGTATCCATTTTAATATCACACTTACATAAAATCGCAGGGACAAGTTTTTATACAGACCACAATCTCTACACATGTACACTGTACATATTGAAAGAAAGCAATAATTATTTTAAAGTAGTTATTGACAAGTTTAAACACAACTAAAAACAAAAATGACAATTTTCAGACATTAGACCAAAAAAACATTGTTCTGAACATTGCAAACCCTTGATTTTAAGTACCTTCAAAGTTTCATGTACACTTGAGAACAATATCTGATTTATTTACATATAATTACAAGTAAATGATGTACTGTTTGATTTGTAAAGAACGTAACGTCTATATTTAAGCCATATAAAAAAGATATTACCTGTGAGAAATAAAATATGTAAAAGTTTTCACTTGGAGAGCAAAATTAACTCGTTTTTTTTTTACATCAAGCTGAGATTTTCACCATAATTGCTTGATACCCCTACATAATTTTATTCACATCTTCTTATATAAAAACAATGCATGAGCTTTAATTTACATTTATTGCAGGGATAGAAACCTTTTTTATTCAAAGCCTGTTTTTTCCCCTTTTTCTTTTTCTAAGAATTTTAAAATCATTAACTTCATTTTGCTTTGAATATGTTAAAATTTAATAATTTGAGCAATGTGTATATAAATCTCCTATTCAACATCTAAGAGTTACAGCATTCTCACTGAGCAACTATAAAATGTAAAAGTTGAATAACATTAATGAATGAACATGTGATTACCCCAAAAATGTCTACGGAGATTCAACAAAGGATTTTCAATTATAGAAAATGTAAAACAATTCAACTAAGATATGTTTGCCGCAGGAATGCAATTCTTCTTATCAAAAATTAAAAAAAACAATGTATAATGTATTATGACCTTTTTTCTTTGAACGAGAAAACTGAAATATCGGGAAAAATCTTGTGAAACTATGGTGACAATAAGAGGTATGAATGATAATATATATATATATCAATATTCCAATATGAAAGTTTTCGTAGTACATGTAGTGAAATCAGATACAGGATTCTCATATCATATAATCCTGTCTCTAGAAAGTATTATAAACCTTTTAAGTGTCATGTTCACATAAAGCATGATAACCCTATTTAACACCATTTTGAGTTCATAATAATGAAACAGATTCATAAAGCACTCATGTCATACAGAAATCTCTCAGGTCTCTAAACTCAATTTTAAACCTTTTTAAGGGTCGCGTTCCAATAAAGTATGATCATCATATTTAACACACATTTGCATTTTGTGTTCTCACAGATTTTTAAGCACTCCTATCATGTTGACAGACTTATTATACAGCCTGGGAAACCATGGACAATTTTTCACTACCAAATCTTCATACAGTATTTCAACATTACAACCCCATAACCGGGTCACAGATTTCTCTCCGAGTAGTGTTGTGTTGTTGTAGATTTTGTCGCTGGGGCATATCAATATCTATTAACTATTGTTGCTATCTTGTTTATATCTATTTTGTGTTTTAAACTGTCGAGTCCAGTTTCGTTTTGTCTTCTCTCACAGATTTCTTAATACTCCTGTTGTATTGAAACACGGTAATCACATCAGTCCAACGGGTTGAACAGTTTTTTGCTGTCCTTGCGTTTTAAACTTCCGGGTCTTGTTTTGGTAATGTGAGCAGCGGAACCATGCCGTAAACGCCCACTGCTACAACTGAGTCCGTCAACAGAGTCCTTATCGGTGGGGGAGTGTAGGCTGCCTACGCTAATATTTGACATGGAGCAGGAGAGGTTTAGATGAGGGGCGATCCCAAGAGAGCTGGGGTACGGGTTCTGAACATCAAGGTCGTCTCCAGGGAGACAGGTCTCAACCATAGCCTCCAGACAATTGGCGAACAGTGCAGCAGTGTCGCCATTTTGAGCAGACTGAAAGTATAAAGGTGTCACATGTTGGATATATATTTCTGAGTATGGACTGGTTCATTAACAAGGCTATTGATTTCTTTGATTGGCTGTTTTCAGCTCATGAATCAGTGGCTAAAACAGAAGGGTTTCCTATATAAATAGACGTGATTAGGTAGGTTATCATGGTTTTTGTAGGTATACTCAATATGTTTCACCAGCTCTGTCTTGTTATGTATGGTGAAAAAACCACAAAGGGAAGTTCTTTAAGCCACTGCATGATCAGATTCCAGGGACACCGAAAACAATCGATGACATTGCACAAAACAAGTTTGTAAAAGCCGATGTTTCCAATATTTTACCGTCATTTAAATGTAGCGATTGTGAAGAAATTATGTTTTAAACTATGTCATTGCAAACTTACATGTATTGTCAAATTTTACGGTCAGTTTTATTAAATTAAGAGAACAAAACTTAAAGCGAAGGCGGCCATGTTTGTTTTTTATTACCCCTGAGTTGAAAATTCTCACAGGGTGTTCAGATTTTTATACCCTGGCAAATTGACCAATCAAAACACAAGGAATTTGGTGGACGGATAATAATTATTTATTCATATGATGCTCAAGGTCTAAATGGCAATCAAATAAGATAATAAATTACTTACACAAAATTGTTTAAGTAGGAAAATTTATTTATCATTGGTGAACACCATGCTAAATAAGTGTACTTACATGCAGATATATGAGACTGATGTATTTCTTATTTCATACATCCCTATAGTTGATTTCAGTAAACATGGCGAGTTTCAAATTGATTTTACACGAAGGGTCACTTTCGTTTATGAGAAGAATCGGATTAAAATAGACTTAGGTAAATGAAGTGAAAGCTAAAGACGACAAATCTGACCCCTAGGGTTACGCCCATAATGTATTGGGGGTAATCATATGATGAAATTGATACAGGTTGACCCCTTTCCGACGTTGTATTCATTGTAAAACACAGACATGAATATAGGTAAAGACATGCCAAAGCCAAAAATTAATGACTCCTGTATGTAGTGAATGCAAGTATGAACATACCTTTGTAAATGTGCAAGCAAATCTCCACAGACCTCCAAAACCAATGGCTAAAAGAAAACATCGATAACATGTAGTTTTAGAAAGTATTCATTTGTATAAATAATAAGTGCTTATTACAGACGACAAGTTTTTATGGTATGTATCATTTCATGGTTATCCTAAATGCTCCACAAATCGACCCCCTTTACAACTCATAAAACTACATTTTATGCAAAGGGTAAAAAGTGAAGACAATTTGAAATTGTTATGAAGTTCAGACTTTAAATTACCTGAAAATGTAAGTTTTAGTTCCAAATTCACACTTAAACATTCAATAAATTACTTAAAGTTTGTGCCCTTAGAGGTCGAATTTGTTGAGGATTTAGGGTATTTATTATTATCTGTAATACAGTATTGTAATACAGAACACTTCAAATAACTGGCTTCCTGATGCTAAGAAAGCTCCAGTGCACAAACAGCTCTCCTTACAGAAACGAACATGGTGTCAGTGTGGAATTTACAGAGCTAGGGGCAACTTACAAATCAGCTTTTGCTGCCAATAAGCTCAACAATCAGCAGGGCTTACCGAAAGCTCCAGCAAAACCCCTGTCTGTCAGGAGGATTTAGTTATTAGATTGACTTTAAATGTCTTGCTCAAAGGCATTCTACTCGTTCCAATCCATTACCCAGTGAGCCATTGCTGGTTAATCTTTTTGTTATTGGTGTTATAAACTATGACCACTGATTGCCTCCGTTACCTCCTTTATAAACTACTCAAACTGCATCTCACCTTGTAAACTAGAGAGTGTCTGTTGTGAGGAATCTTCACAGGCAATCATATTTTGTATAATACACTGAACAGCATTCAGTATCACCTGATCGTGACACAGCGACAATACATTGGTGATTTTTGAATCAAGTAAATTATGTCTGTAAAAAAAAAAGCAGAATGATCATAATTAACGTTATTGGTAAAACAACTACAACAACAACAAAATCATTTTACTTGAGAATGGTCTTAGTGATTGAACAATATAGATCTGCTCAGTGATAGCAAAAAATACCAAATCCAAGCTAAATAACATTAATCCTCAACGAAAAAACAAAACAAAAAACCCTTTCTATACTTCTTCATCAGCGTTTTTAAATGCAGTCAGTACTTACATCACAGGAAAGACTTTGGGAAATACGACAGAGGCCTCGGCTAAATATTCATACAAAATTCTCGCCTCATTTTCATCAGTAGTGTTCCTGACTAACGTTGCCTATAAATAAGAAAAAGTTTGAAGTATTAACAAGTCATCAAAAAAGTACAGAGAAGAGTATTTTTATAGCTTACAGACCTTAAACAGAGAAAAGTTTGGATTACTTTGTCAAAAGCTGTACAGGTTTCTTTGTACTTAACCAAAGGAAGGGTTTCTCTATGTTGGCCAAAATATTAAAATAAAATACAGAAATAAACATTCTTACTGAAATCTGTGTCTTCAAAAAGGAAAGGGATTGGATACAACGGCTAACAAAATGGTACCTAAATAAACTTTCTTACACACGAAGATATCCTAAGACCCGAAAAAATATATATGGAGATACTGGCAAAGCTGAAATAAATATTCACAGGATGCCACAACAAATTGCCGTCCTACTGTCTTATGCTCCTCGCGAAAACTAAGGAATGGGAAGACCTCGTCTACTTGAACAAGGGAGAATCTTAAAATGCACAGGAAAATTTTGGTGAATATTTTACTAATGATTTTTCAACTTTGATTTGTATTTGAGGCTCTATGGAGTGCCTTTCCAAGGGATTAGCAACCAAGCAATGAATACATGCATATCGTGAATACAGTTCAATTTAAAATATCACTTGTGCTGAAGTATACGTTTAATTGATGATGGCAAAAAATTTGTTTGTTTGTTTGATTGGTGTTTAATCCAATCAAGCGTACTTAAAGGTATTTCATCTATATGACGACGGATTTTCCACTTCTTAATCTGCTCTACTCAATAGTCAATACGGCGGAAAACCGGGAGGAAACCTCGTAAAAACCGCCCCTGCGATTGCCGAAGTCACCTTGTGTGACTCCCTCATATACCTCAGGTCCAATGGGAGACTCGAACCCGTGCGGTACATCAAAGGAGGATCCAATGGCAAAATGAAGCCAAAATATAATATTCTACCCAGCATGACTTCCATGTTTGGTGTTTTACTTATCCTTTATTATTCTATATTAAGAGTAGCAAACCATTACCATACATTTGAATTATTTGATTATGTAAGTATCTATTTGCTTGGTGTTTAGTACCCTTCCCGAGGTTATTTTAACTAGATTCCTAAAAGAAACCTAGAACTAACCAAGACAGTAAGAACAAAAGCCTGGGTGGGATAGTCCGTTAAAACTTCAGGGTCCAGTAGGATGTTTTTCTCATTGGATACAGAGATTCGACTGCTCCGAACATCCGCCGTATCACCCTTCCCGGTATCCGTCAGTGTTTTAGAGTCTGGCGAGGGCATGGAACTGCTGCGAGTTTTGAACAGCACAGGTTTCACAGGATTCAACTCCAGATCCAGGCTCTTCCAAGATTTAGGATTAGCAGAAGTCACATTGATATGTTGCTGTAAAACATCCAAAAAAATAGACGGCTTAAATTTTAAGTCATATATTAATTCTTAATAAATATACTCTCATCACTGATTCTTAAAAGTTGACAAAACAAAAAAATTACAAATTTAAAAGAATTGCTTTGTTTGCCAGGTAACTTCAAGACGAGAAACTTTAATGGCTGTACAACAGAGACTGATTGATTGATTGATTGATTGTAGTTTACACTATACTTGAGGCAATAGTTGAAGGAAACCACCCTCAAGGTCATTATCATCAGACAAGGAAGGCACAGGTCTCAGAACAGGACTACACAGACAAATCAGCTTCCAGATACCATTCAATTCAGAGAGCACCGGAGCACAGGAAGCTCCTGCCAACCACCGACTAGATCAGGGATATTTCCTAGTTTGAATCACCCAGACATAATTTGATGGATTAAGGATGTACTAATGATTATTTCACTCATACGACAGCTTGGCAGCCCCATGGGCGAAGGAAACTCTTAACAACAGGCAAAACACTTTGCATGACAGGGCAGTAGAAAATTAGTTTTAACATCATGCTTGATTGGTGTTTAACATCGTAATCAAGAGTATTTCACCTATATGATGACTAATTATTAATTATCAATTTGCAAAACCTCATAAAAACCACCCTGAGAAATCCGCAGCCACTGGAAAACTTCCCTTTTATACCTAAGGTCCACAGGGGGGACAGTAGAAAATAAACTAGGCTTCATGATGCCCATTAGCTCAGAGAGCACATGGTCATAGGAAGGTCTCGTCTAACCACCAACACCTTTAGATATAAACTCAAGGTTATTTTACTTTTGGGTAATGAATCAAAAGATGAGTTTAAATCAATTTGTTTTAAAGAATACTTGCTAAGTAAATATTTGACTTTCGTTCCCAGCTTTATAAAAATGTAGCCAGTTATATTCCTTTTTTGTCTAGTTTAATATTTATATGGGGATCTCAAAAGGGTTTATTAAATCTTAATTTTATATATGCCTGGCTTAAGGGTATATAAAACATAAATGAGGAAGTAGAATTCCTTGCGCTCCAAAACTTAAGGGAAGCTATAATACAATAATTTAGGTCAGGACTATAATTTTAATAGATTGATTAATAAGTTTTTAGTACAGTACTAAAGGGTATTTACAAGTATAGGACCTTGGTGTATTCCAACAGTAGCCACTGAGTCTAACATCCAACAAAGTAACTTCAGCGATTAAGAATTCTAAGCAGTACATTAAAATGATTTGGCAGTCCAATGCACTACCAACCAAACCATGGAGCAGCTTTAAAGGTAGACAAACCTGTGACTGTGAGACTTGGGTGTTTTTCTGTAGTCTTGTAGATACAGCAGCGTGTTGGTCTAGGAGGTCGCAGCTCTTCTGTCTACGAGGTGACATCATAGGGGGCGCTTCAGAGGTATGATTTAAATGTGGAGCGCCCTGGGAGGGGCATGGTTGGGGGGCTGATAACAGAGAGGGTATGGGTGCCTGTACTGGTGTGCTCTGTCTCCGGGCTGACAACGCTGATCTTACAGAGATGCGCCCTGTTTCCGGAGATGATGCTGGGATGGTTGGGGGATGTGCTTGGGGTGGTGACGTCTGCCCTAAGGGTTGGTGGGAACCAGGGCTTATAACAGCTGGCTGAGAAAGTTCCCCATTAATGCTGTCATTTGAGGCTGATTCTGTCATTGTATACTGTACAGTCCTGTGTTGTAAATGACACCGGCTACGAACTTCCTCCGACACTGATACCAAAGCTATACATGAAAGAAAAAGAAAACACTTTGGAACTTGAATCATACATTGGTTGAATTTTATACATGGGCATTACCCAATATTTACTTTTATAAGTTAAACCAATAACATATAATGAGAGAAACTCCGAACAAGAAAGGGATTTTGGTACAGATAATATATTTCGGCTTTACTTTGCAATAATCATTCTTACATATAACTGGTATATGCTAGACTGATGATGGCAAAATAAAGCCGAAATATATTATAGATACCAACTAGACTTCCTTGTCCCGAATTTCTCTGAACTGATCTGTGGAATTACTGGCTTACATCAATAACGGTTAACATCCACTGAAAAACTGCAAGGTAAAAGTTCAGTATGGGTCAGTTAATTAGAGTCCTATGAGAACAGCTGTCTCTTTGTCTGTTACAATAAATTGTTATAATAATTTAATTACCTGCCAAGTATGGTACTGTTCGTGGGGTGACTTCAAATTTATCCCTGAAATAACAATCATACAATTAATTTATTTATTTGATTGGTGTTTAGTGTCGTATTTCGCTTATTTTACAACTTTTCGTAGCCAGTGTATGGTGGAAAATCAAGAAGAAACCTCATAAAACCACCCCTCAATATCCGCACCGAACAGCAAACTTCCCCAGTATACCCTAGGTCCCCAGGAGATTTGAACCTATTCTGGGTACTGTGAAACTCAGCTGTCAAACACTCAAACAACTGACTCATGGCGTGGATAATCATAAAGAGAGATAAATTGGAACTTTAATTTTTACCTCGAATTTTGGTGTACACATAACTGTTGAAGTTTAATATTCAACACAATTGAAGATTTTTTTTTATTGATAAAGGCTCACTGAAATAATAGAATTAATGAAATAATTAGAACATTATTTTAAATATAACCTCAATAAAGCAGTAAAACCATAAAAATTGTTGAGATTTTTTTAAAATTCATTAATATCATCATCAGAATTCGAGTTGTTAGACTAAACTCTAATAACAGAGTTTTTAATTTCTGGAAAACAACACGTTTACCCGTAAGTTAATTAAACGTGTAAAATGGCGAGGCTGTCTAAACAGTTACAGCCTGGACATATTTAGGGTCGACCCCGTAAGCCTTCATTACCTGTTAATAGGTTTGACTGAGATCGCTAGTAGCTGATTGAGCACACGGATTGTCCGAGACACCATGGTGGCCGTCGGGTGGCGAAACCCTGTAAGAAAAGCAACAACAGGTCTTACAATACAAAGCTGGCTGGTTACAAACTAGAATCCCCAGCAAATAGCCCGGAATAGAAAGAGCTTTCTAATAATGTTAAAGATTTTATAAAATAATTTATAATATTGCACTAATATAACTAATGTCAGCCCAATAAGTTAAGGAAACAAGCCTTGTGTTCACAGGCATAGAACAATGACATTATATGTATGTTTGTTTGATTGTGTTTAAAGTGGTACTTCATGTAATTTCACTCATCTGGCACGGAATCAGACCAATGGGTGAAAGAAACCACACTTAACGACAATGGCAACACACAGGACATGAGCAGGACGCAATAAGGACACCACGGTCAAATTGGCTTCCTGATGTCACATTGTTCAAAGAGCACCAGGGCACAGAAAGCTCCCGCCAACCACATGCAGAACATGCCCAGGACGCAAAACAGGCCCAAATACCATTTGGAGCACAGGCAGGCAGCTTCCACAGACATATTATCGGAAGACTGAACAATGACGGTAATAAGATGATTATTATTGCAATTACCGGTAAACTTCCTTTTCCAAAGAGTCACGAAAACTTTTGTCAAACTGAAAATCACAAAACTCAAAAATTCCAAAATAAAGCTCTTGTATCAAATAAAAAAAAAAAAAATTGCAGATGTAAAATGTTGCTGCAAGGGTACGAAGCCCTGTTTTAGATAATGACCAATGCACATATAACTAACCTTTGAGCAAGTGACCAACAAGAGCAAAATTGAAGTTGTTTTTGAAGCTTAGACCCATGGAATGGTCAAGTTGTTTAAAATGCCACTCCAAAGGTTCCCTTGTCTTCATCATCACTTCTTCTAATGTCTGCAAAGATTGAAAAAAAAAAATAAAAATCTTAACTTTGTTTTTGTTCCACATGGTCCCTGTTTATAGAGTTTTTTTGTTGTTTTTTTTGGGGGGAGGGGGACTACTTTATTGCCTGAAAAATCTTAATTTTCATTCTTAATGTTTCCCTCTAGTTCCTGTAGCAGCATGGTAGCAAACCCTCTATAAACTAACTGCCATTCTGATTTAAAATAATAGTCTTTCCTAGAGAGTATGTTAGCTACAATGTAATAGCCAGCTTTATTTACATTAGTTATCTCAATATATCAAGAGATGGACAAAATAAAGTACAGCTACAAAAAAAAAAGGATAGCGATGCCGCAGGTGTGTGAACTTATATCCCATATGATCAGAAATTAAAAATTTAAACAATAAAACATGGACCATACCCTGTGTTCAAATATTCGTAAAGTATCCAGTGTATGTAGGTTCTGTTCTAGTAAGGCCATCCCAGCAGCGTAGAGAGAGACCTCGTCAAGCTGTAACACTGAAATTGCCACCCAGAACAAGAATTTGTGGATGTCAGAATCCTAAAATAAAAATATTAAACAATTTAAGTGCATGACATTTTTCCTTTTGATATTTAATTTAGAGAGGCAAACATGTGACAATTTATTATACTTTTCTTCGGTTTTCAATGATATAATATATTGTCAGCAACTAAATCTTTTTCAGAATCTGATATTAAAATGTTCTTGATTTATTGATTTGATTAGTTTTTTACATTATACCCAAAGCAATTTCAATTATAAACCAGGATGAAACCTTGTACAAACCACCAACCCTTAATCTTGGTAGCCATCTGCAATTTCTCGCATATATCTGGCTGAGGGCAATCATTCCAGATAATATTCATGCTGTCAGGACATTATCTTTCCAACAGCCATAACACTTTAGTGACTTTACACTTTAGTTGTCTTCTGTTGGAATACACCACTGTCATATAAGTGAAATACCCTTGAGAGATAAACACCAATCAATCATATATATCAGTCGTGGCGAGGCAAATTGTCAAACCTGTGGGGTACATTGAAAGGGGGTCAGCAAACTTGTGTTACATACTCAGCCTTTTTGCAGCTCAATATTTAAAATAATTTATTTCTTTTAATTCCATGATTTTATCTTCAATCTTTGATCTTGTTTTAAGGATAGAATAATATATAAGCATTTTTTTTTAAATTTCATAATGTTATCTTTGACTTTGTTTTAAAGGATATAATATAATATAAGCAAACTAATTTACAATCTCCTCCTCAACATAGAATTTCATCACAAGCTGATTTATAATTGTATGAACTTTTTTTTTTTGTTGTTAGATTCTATCTTGGTTCTTGTACATTATTTATTTACTAAAGCCTAAACAATCTTTGAGGCTATATAAATTGCAACTTCTGGTTAATTTCTGGAATGTTTGAGGATCAAATTGAAGCAAAACAATAATGTGACTGAATTGGTTTTTAAATTATGACTGAATGACATTAACAATTAGTTCAGGTAACTGTTTTTATCGCTGAGATTAATTCATGTCAATACAGTATTTGAAAAAAAAAGTGAAATTTTTAAAAAGATATCTATAGCAGAATTACTTACAGGATGTAGTAACGGCTGTAAACGGGTCAGACACATCACTATAGATTCCAAAAGGGTAATATCACTACACGACTCCAATGCCTGAAAATAGTTCCACAATTAAACAACTTTTTGCTTGTTTGTTCTGACAGTAACATATAGGACACCAATGATGTTGTCACTTTGGACTGACATTTTACACTGTACTGCGGTTAATATTGTTCTAATATGACCAGCTTCCCCTTTTTTATGCAAGAGGAAAAAAGGTTAAGTTTGTCACAAACACTGATCTCTTTAGAGCGCTTCAAATACATGGAAATGTTTGTTGATTTCATTCAGGGGTTGACAACGTTCTTGAGTAAATCTTATTCATTGGTGACCCAGCTCAAAGGTGAAGAGAATCACCAACCAGGTCAGCTTCCTGGGGCCCGTTTCACAAAGCGATCTTAGGCTACGTAAATACCATAGCAACCAGAACTGGAGGCATTGTGTTGTCATGGTAGTTACGTTCAACGTAAGCTAAGATAGCTTTGTGAAACGGACCCCTGGCCCTTAGCTCTGAGAGCAGAAGGTTGAGCATACCCATTCTTACGAAAAATACCAAACAGTCAATCCATCTGAAAATGCACAATCTTAAAAGAAACAGAATCAATAAAATCCACTGATCAATTTCATTAAATACACAAAAAAGTGTACGGGAAAAAGGTCAAACATCATTATTTACCTCTATATATTAGCACTTTATTTTACCATTATCAGGAGTGAAATTGGTTACATAATAAGCATGAATGAAGCATACAGAGTAATTGTATTGCAGGTGCTGTTGATTCTACTGTCTATAATAATCTACAGCCATTACCTTCATCATGATACGGAGTAGCTGTTTGATTTCTGAATCACTAACAGTCTTACTGATACATCCAAACACTATGATGGCCCTTGGTTGGAGAGCTGGGTTATACTGGAATGCGAACCTAGAAAACAAACACCACAGTTCTTGTAAATACAGGGGTCAGTTGTTCAAAACCACAGTTCTTGTGAATCCAGGGGTCAGTAGTTCACAGCTACAGTTGTTGTAAATACAGGGGTCAGTTGTTCACAACTACAATTGTTGTAAATACAGGGGTCAGTTGTTCAAAACTAAAGTTATTATAAATACAGGGGTCAATTGTTCAAAACCACAGCTGTTGTAAATACAGGGGTCAGCTGTTCAAAACCTCAGTTATTGTAAATACAGGGGTTAGTTTTTCAAAACCACAGTTATTGCTAATAAAGGGGTCAGTTGTTCAAAACCACAGTTATTGTAAATACAGGGGTTAGTTTTTCAAAACCACAGTTATTGCTAATACAGGGGCCAGTTGTTCAAAACCACAGTTATTGCTAATACAGGGGTCAGTTGTTCAAAACCACAGTTATTTGTAAATACAGGGGTAAATTGTTCAAAACAAAAGTTATTGTAAATACAGTCGTCAGTTGTTCAAAACTAGTTATTGTAAATACAGGGGTCAGTTGTTCAAAACCACAGTTATTGTAAATACAGGGGTCAGTTGTTCAAAACCACAGTTGTTGTAAATACAGGGGTCAGTTGTTCAAAACCACAGTTGTTCTAAATACAGGGGTCAGCTGTTCAAAACCACAGTTATTATAAATACAGAGGTCAGTTGTTAAAAAAAACAGCTATTTTAAATGCAGTCTTCAGTTGTTCAAAACCAGTTATTGTAAATACAGAGGTCAGTTGTTCAAAACCACACTTATTGTAAATACAGTTGTCAGTTGTTCAAAACTACATTTATTGTAAATACAGGGGTCAGTTGTTCAAAACCACAGTTATTGTAAATACAGCGGTCAGTTGTTCAAAACCAGTTATTGTAAATACAGGGGTCAGTTGTTCAAAACCACAGTTATTGTAAATACAAGGGTCAGTTGTTCAAACCCACAGTTATTTTAAATACAGGGAGGGGTCAGTTGTTCAAAACCAGTTATTGTAAATACAGAGGTCAGCTGTTCAAAACCACAGTTATTGTAAATACAGAGGTCAGTTGTTAAAAAAAAACACAGTTATTTTAAATGCAGTTGTCAGTTGTTCAAAACCACAGTTATTGTAAATACAGTGGTCAGTTGTTCAAAAACAGTTATTGTTAATACAGGGGTCAGTTGCTCAAAAACAGTTATTGTAAATACAAGGGCCAGTTGTTCAACATGTATTAAGTTTAAACCATTGTTGCATTTATAAGCTAATGTCACAAGATTGTTTATTTCATTTAAACTCCATTTAAACCTGGTTTGAATTAAAACCCACCTACAGTTGGTGGTGAATATGTTCACCAAGTTTCATAAAGATAGGCCGTATAGTTTTCAAGTTCTGCTCCGGAAACGGACAGGAGCCATCCGGACAGACGCCGAACGTACTGACAGACAAACGCTGGTCATACCATAATACATCCGATTTTCATCGGGCGTAAAAAAAGGACGAAAATGGTTGAGGACATATTGGCTTTTTCTGTATTTGTTCTTCTTTCAACTTCTATCAACCACAACAGCAATTAATTTTTATACATTGTCTCCATTTTCTATGAAAAGGTGTCGATCCAGCTAATGCAAAAGGTGAGGTCATTTGCCAACATTTCACATTTGATACACCTTGTCCCGATCTATTTCAAAGTTTTGAGAAACAAAAATCGAACAGCACAAATTGATACTATGTGTCTTACCTTCTTGCTAGAACTGTCCATTGCTGCAACCACTCGCAGTTAGGGACCTCTCTCATGCAGGCCTGGTGGGAGAGAAACAGAAGTCTAGAGCTTTACTTTTTATTTGGTAATCTAATGTTTTATTTATTTCATTGGTGATTAACATTGTACTCAAGGTTTGAATGTTTGTTTGATTGGGGTTTTACGGCGTACTCAAGGCTATTTCACTTAAATGACGGTGTGCCAGTCCAATCGGTGAAGGAAACCACTGTAAATGACGCTGGCATCATGCAAGACAGGACAAAACATTATCATAACATAAACAGAACCGGACACCACAAAATACCAGTATCCTGTGCCCCTTAGCTCAGAGAGCACCAGGGCACAGGAGGCCCCCACTCAAACACCTGCCCCTTAGCTCAGAAAACACCAGGGCACAGGATGCTCCCACCCAAACACCCACTTGTACTCAAGGATATTCACTTATGTGACAGTGGTGAGCAGTCGGAGTTAAGTGGAAAACCAAGAAAAAAACTCTTGAATTGAGTTATCTCTAGTGACTTTAATTTTGCCTTACTTGTTTTTTATTCATCATTTTTTAAAGCCATTACCAAGGGATCAATTTACACTTAGTTTTTCATTTACACGGAAAGTAAAAGTTTTAAATTATCTCATACTTCTCGTCGTCAATCATTTTAAATGTGTTCAAATTGAAAAAAAACAAAAAAATATTTTTTTGTATTGTATACAAAGCAAAATATTTACAGAATATTTTTTTAAATTCTATTTTCATGGCTGTGCAAAATTGCGGAATATGCATTTAAGTTACCCTAATTCTTCAACCTTTTCACACCCTGAGATTTTTGCAACAATAAGACTTTCAGTCCATCTAACTTAAATCTCAGGCACAGAGGCTAATGAATAAGTGATACAGTAGGCTATAATAATAAGCGAATTATTTATAATTGGATTAGGCCATTTCCTAAATTTAATTGTGGTCTAATTTCATGTTACATATTCGACTAAACACACTCAGAGGGGGTGAAATGGTTGAAGAATTAGGGTAATTATGTCAAAAAACACTCCACAAAATAAAATAATTGCTCCAAAGTGAAAGTAAACAATTAAAGTTATTATCCTACGCAATCAAACACGATAAAAAAAAAGACGACTTAGCAAAATAAAAATAGAAGAAAACCACAACATCAAATAAAGAAGACTGACTTCCATGATTTCCAGAAGAGCATCAGAAATGACCTCTAACGAACACAAGGTCATTTTTTCATGGTCTGGTGGCGCCATGGTAAAGGATCGGTCTCGGTAGCTGGTCCTGAAAGCGCTCACTGCTGCCGATTTCACTTTACTGATTCCGAAGAGCTGGTAGAATTTTGTGAGCGAGAATTCTGTTAGGCTCATCTTCAGCACCTTCAATGTATTTTCTGTGAAGATGTAAATATATTCATGTAATAAAAAATATTTAAAAATAGATTTTTGTGAATTGATAGATTAATTGGTACTTTATTAGTTGTTTTTTTTTTTTTCTTGTTTGCTTGTTTGTTTATTTTTGTTCAGTTTTATGCATATAGCGTGGAAGCAGAACTCTTCGATTTTTTTTAGTCGACCATTATGCTTAGTTTTTTTCATTTTCATCAGCATCTTTTTTTTCTGTCCCGTAAATATTTAGTATACGTAAATATTTTTAGCAAAATTTCTTATTGCAACAATAAAACAATGTGTCTGTTTCAAAATCAGTCACAAGTCTATTTTCACTTCTTTTGACTTTTAACCAGCAATGTTGTTGTGGTTGTCAGTTTCGCTATGATCTGGGATATCAAAATCTACTTGTCTGCTTCATGTTTTACGTCAAAATTCATGACGATAAATCTAGTGTCACATGACTCACCTCCAATACGTAGCTGACTACAGGTGCACAGAGAGTGTATAATGTTGATGACAAGCCCATGGGTGGAGGCACGTAATGACAGCGGACCAGTACACACCAGTAATGTCACTATGTGAAATAGGAACGGCAAATGGCTCGCAACTAGGAATTAAAAAAACATATTACTATTAAATACATTAACTATTTATAGCAAGAGTAAAGATTGACAACTTGTAGACCTTTGATATGCTATCATAATCATCTGATTATCAAAGAATTATTAACATCAAGTACCAAGTAATTTATATTAAAAAAAAAATAAAAAATTGTGTCAAAATGTGACAAATTAACAAACACTTCACATTTCACTGAATTTAGTACTTCGAACTAGTGTTAGAACAGTACTGCTGTCTGGAATCAAGTTGGGTCCATATATTTGCTAGTTTGTTTGATTGGGGTTTTATGCCCTATTTCTATATATTTGCACGGTTTTTAACATCTCATTTCAATGATATGACAACTGTGTTTTTGCCAAGTGAGCTCAGGCATGGCTCACATAGTAAAGAATATTTGAAATGATGGGAATATGAGGTAAAGCTGAGCCTACCATCAAGGGAGTTGTTGAATGAGAGCATGAGAAGGTATCGTGCCAGGATTGCGATGTCATCCCACATCAGGTGCTGTTCTAAGGTCGGGGTGGGGGACATACAAGTCCGCTCTATCAACTGTAAGAATCAAACACATTGGTCTGAAATGTATTCAGGATTGCTGCTATGTCAGATCAGGAATTAGAAGCCAAGATACAGCTCAGACAAACTTTCCAGTCCGATGGACATATAGACAGAAAAAGTGAACCAAATATGCCCTCTAACTGTCATAAATAAGACAAAAGTACTTACTAAATTGGAATAAAGGACTGGTGAAATTTCATAACAGTATTAAATGAGACAAAAAACCAATGTTGAGCTTTCGTTAATGTGATTTATTAGGGAGTCAGGACTCAATCAAGTCAGCACTATTTTGTGGTTGCACACTGAAGGGCTAATTTTGTTTGTTTGATTTTAGTTTTATGTGGTGCTTACGCTTACATGTATTTCACTCATATGTGTCGGTAAAATGAGTAAAGAGAATACACCTTAAAGTCATTTGCAACAACCAGGACATATCATATCAAACAAGGGCAAATACCCATGCAGGGTGCCACAAAAAAACAACTTTCTGATGCCCTAGAGCGCTAAGGAGCACAAGGGTAACCCATGAACAGAAGTGGCGAGAGGAAATTCAGTCCTAAATCTACTAGTTTGTGTGTTTGTTTGATTGGTGTTTAACGTCATACTCAAAGGTATTTCATTTATATGACGACTGATTCTCCACTTCTTAATCTGCTCTACTTAATACGGCGGAAAACCGAGAGAAAACCTTGTAACAACCGCACCCGGGATTACCGAAGTCACCTCGTGTGACTCCATCATATACCTCAGGTCCACTGGGAGGCTTGAACCCGTGCGGTACATCGAA
>JAVFBZ010015246.1:1360-11818 GCA_032466195.1 Katharina tunicata | reverse complement strand
TAAGATTAAATACAGCGATAAAACACCAATCAAACAAAAACAATCATTCCAGCCCATGGTCGTAAGACGCAGTCATTACCCAATTTTGGGGGAAAGCTGATGGTTTCAACGTCCAAACCAAAACAACTCACTTAGCATTGGGCTCAGCTGACTACACCAGTTAATTCAATATTTAGATAACCAGTGATACTGTCTAAACCTTTATAATAATTTTAAAAAAACGCCCATATTGTATGGCTTTTATTGCATATTTACAGGTAGAACCTTTTTTCAATTAGATGCATGGCCAATTGCACAAATACTTGAATCTGTTTTAATTGTGTTAATCTTCTGACGATAAATGTTTCGAAATGGTAAAATCGAATACTTTGTGTTTCAATGAAAGTTCTAATACGAAACCAAACTTGATAAGATTATTTGGTGTTGGTGGGTGTTTATAGAACAGTTTATGAGGAGTGGAATGGTTTGTTACTGATGTTTTAAGCCTATCTCAGCGATATTTTATTTATTCAGGCGAGAAGAACATCTCTTCACGCAACAGAACTCCAGGGGAATTTGAATGTAATTTATGGTGGTGATTAGGTAGTTTTTATATAGTTAATACGATAAAAGCCGGGTCAAAGAGAGTCTGCTTTCATGGATGGAGCTCAAAACTTTGTTGAACAGAAGAGAGTTGTCTAGAAGGACATAAGAGACTGTGTAAATACAATGAAGAGTCTTAAGCCTTCGTGAATATATTATAATGTCGTTTTAAAAGGAGGTAAATAGAAAACCACACAGCAGATAGATGGTTTATTGGGTTGAAATATTTATTTGATGCACGTTTGTGAACTGGCAAAGGCTGCTTTTCCAAACAGGTCTTTGTATTAGATAACATTCTCAAATTAATAATCATATTACAAATATAGGTTTACGATATGCGAATTCGTTTCATTTATTAATTGGAACACTGGTGTAGGATTCACAATTGATGTAGCACTATTATGAATAAATCTTTTCCAGTTTTTGTTTAAAACTGATATTTAATATTCGCACCTAGAATGTTTACAATTACTTGGCTTTGGATCAAAAGTCCCAGAAAGATTTTGAAGTTGTAATGCCATATTACGAAATATCTTTATTTATGAACAAACGATGGACTAGAAAATATATTTCATTCAAAAACACATTCTTTCATACAAAACACCCCTTCGCCGAATTTTCATGAGTGTTGTGTGTTGATGATTTTGTCAGGCATCGTTAGATACGCATTTCCTAAAACGTGATAAGAATTACTATTGATACTGGTTAGGTTTCTGAACATCAACCCGCAACACCAGGCGATATCCACGTCCATTATTCGGACCTATTGACTATTCATTTATTTTCCACACAAAGTCTGTACAATTTCCTAACCAGGTTTAACTTTACCATATTCAAGTTGTCACATGGAGTTTCGTTTCGAAACAAAACAACTTCAGCTATTTCAGCTTATTTGTAGTCTTATCACTAGTCATTCTTTCTTGTTTATATGTCAGTATGCCAATTCCTATCCTGCTCAACATCGCCTTTGGGAAATACAAATCTTATAATTCAAAAGAGGATTTTCAAGCCTTATAAGCGCTATCCCTGTAAATTACGCTCACTTTGTTGGCGAATGTTTCTTCAAAATGTGTCAATGGCGTGGACAATCCACTGCGTGTTGCCCATATTTCCTCGTTGAAACTACTCTGCTAAATTAGAATCCAGACATAAGTACATTTTGATACGCTTACAATGTAGGTCATTGTGAGGGCTCACGTTTAGTTCTCCAAACTCCATAGTTATTTGATATACAGTGTACTAGTATTAACCATTTTAGTCCATGTGAATGGTTTTCATCAGCTCTGTTCCACCTTAAATATATTGAATAATGAATTGGACCAAGTGCGAAAATTTGCTTCTAGGAATGGATTTTCCTCCTTTGTAACCAACAAGATAATTAACAAGTGTGTAAATGTTCAAAACTCTCCACAAAGAAACAATGACAGTCTCCAAAGATTTATGTTAATTTACCATATATAGGGAAGAGGGGAGAAGAAATTATCAATTCTACTATGCAGAAAATCAGAAAAGAGATTAAAAGTCCTGTAGAGTTCAAAGTTCTATACTTCACAAATAAATTAGGATGTCTTGAAAGTGAGAAAACTCGAATCCCTTTAGAATACAAGAGTAACATTGTGTATAGGTTTGTGTGCCCTGGTTGTCAGTCTAGCTATATTGGGGAACTGAGAAATGTTTAGCTAACAGGACCAAAGAACATAGTAATAACATTAACAGTTAGATTTTTCAACATACACGAAACTGTGAGACTTAATTATTTCTGTCATTTACTGAATCTACCGTCAAGATTGTACAATATACGCAATACCTTAAGCATACACAGTATTATCCTTGAAAACACTATTGTTATTGATAGATCAAATCCTTGATCAGAACTCGTACTGAGAGAGGCCCTAGCAATCACAAAGTTCAAACCTTAACTTTACCATGGATTAAAAGCCAGAAAAGACCTGTCTTTGTTTTAAGTTCAATCTGTATTAATACCAGCTGTAAAATACTATGTGAAAAACAAAAAATTGTTTTGATTTTACATGTACTATATATATAGGCAAATGACTGTCTCTTCATTCCTGGTGATGATGTAATAGACCAAAATATAGAAACTAAAATATAGAAACTAAACATTTTGGAGTTGTGACTGATATACTATGTCGAATTTTTCAGTGGGAATCACAGCAACACAACTGAACTAAACGTCTGTGAAGATAAAAGGTTTTTTTCAAGGTAGTGTTTTCTATGGACAACTACTACAGTATAAAACAAGTACTTTTCGAGCGGTGGTGTATCTACCGTTTTATTACACTTCAGGCTCCGTATATCTCATAATGTCTTTAACTATAAGATTGAAAAGTTTTTTCTTCCACTTACTGCAAGTACAATGATCGATGTGTGCACTTCAACCCCAGTTTTCAAGCCGTTAGACAAACCTCTAACAGCACTATGTAACATTTGTTTTGTTGATACAAAAAGTTTGAGTTGCTCGTTAAAAATGAGAAGCCGACTCAAATGAATAATCTAAAAGTTCCAAGTCACGTTTTTAACCAATTAAAATGTGATCGCCACAGATTGGCGTTTTATGTTCGAGGTAATCACATTACTTAATTGATTTTGTCAATTAAAAAGCTTAAATATTTTAGTGGTAATGCACAGTGATATATATAAACGATAAATAATTTTTCTACCGTGTGTACATTCGTTTGCCTTTTATCTGGATGATCTGAATATATTGCAACCAATTTATGGAAATTACACTCTGTTTCTTGATGTAACAGAATGTCTGTTAAGTTCTTTCCTGGTTTCCATGAAAACCCACAAATGTACGTTAGAAACGACGAAAATGTTCCTTTTAGTTTTAGTTGATAACATGGAATAGGTGTACAAGTCCAAATAAGAAGGTAAACACCGAAAATAAACGTCGTTTTAGTTTCATTTTATTCTCGCTATATAACGTTTGAAATTGAACAAAATCAAAGAATCCGAGTATAGTTTCAAGCTTACCAGCGGACTGAGAGCAATGCTCTAATCAATTTGGTTATCCGTCTTACGATTTGACTCGCCTTCACTCGAATCGAAGTGTTTGTCGGCGCTTTTCCTTCTAAAAATCAATCCGAAACTAATATATGTCTCTTCTACTGTGTGTCTTACGTGATAACGCGCAGTTTTGTCAAATTTAGACAGGTTGAATCCCATTAATAAATCTGTGTGAATAAACGACATAGCGGGCGAAAAGTCATCCCCTTCTTCAGCTGCTTCCTTAAGTTCCTTAATCCCGAGAAAGGTTGTTGTTGTGTTAGTACTAAGTAATTTTCAATTTTATAGCTTAGATCGTTAGTATGTGCCGACTTCAATCAATAAGTTGGCATTGTCTTGTGATAAACGCTTAGAACGCATTTGTCCTTTAAAAAAATAAAACGTCCTTCCTTAGCTGGGCAATTTCTCACTGGAAGAGTTTGATTTTTATGCTTGGCACGTGGCATCAAAATTGCAAATGGCTTCATATTAATTCGTATACGTAATAAATACAGTAATCGGCAAGAATCCAACAGGAAGTATTCAATTTTAAAAATAATGTTAGAACGCGGTAACCTGGTATTAGTCTCAAATAACAACATGGAATCAAGGACTACCTCTTCTATTATTACCTGCGACAGGATGTCTTCCATTGTAACCAGTTGTTTGGTGTCGTTAGTGTGTGTACAATTGGCTCTTCTGTAAGATTAGCCAAACATGGAATGTATTATATCAGCATCGTTAACTATTGTGCTCATTTTCTTTAGCTGATATGAGTTCATTAACAGTTGTTACACTTAATCATGAAGTGTATGTGTGGGTTGATTGATTTGTTAATTTATTGCAGTTTAACACCGTACTCGAGGGAATTTCACTTATATTGCGGTGGTGTATTCCAGCATACAAACGTGACAGAGACACATTCATGAATGTGGAGTCACTTGCGTTAGCTCTGTCGATAAGATTTTTTGCGGCGTCCTGAATTAAGTCCTATCCATTCATGTGGCGTCCTCGTCTTTTAAGGCTGGTTTCTGTCACCAACCATTGGGTTGGCAAGCCTTCATATCAAAACACTTCGTGAAGTTTTTAGATGTACATGAATGTATTTTACAAAGAAGACATCTTTATCAAACCATAACGCAGTACATTGTGTTTCTCAGTTTGGCCAAAAATAAATCATTTTGAATGGTGTTATACAAGTAATCAATGGCATTTGACTGGACTAAACGAGATTATACCTCATACTTAATGGGTGAAGAGGGCTACCCTTTACAACACTAGCCACGCATGGGACGACGAAGGACAAGGCCAAGTCACAAAACATATATATATTGGTGGTATTTATTCCGTAATGCAGTCATCCGTGTAATGTGAAGCGACTGTATTAGTGAAATAATGGACACAGACCAGCGGTTTAACATGTTATCCAATCAAACAAAAACAACGAACAGTTATTTTACAATGGTTTGTGTTTATTACGCGATCTATATGTACGCATATCATTGCGTGTGCAAGACCACTTAAAGTGGTATTCCTTGGCCCAATGGGGGAAACGGTTAAGGGTATGTCTTGTCTGAGAAGGTCAAGAAATCTGCGGAGACCTACAGCATCAATAATACCAATTAATACCAAGTTTACCAGCTTTTATTATCACATGAAGATTGGTCAACCGTTACAAGCTTTGTTTTCAAGGACATACTCATCGGCAAAAATTGACTTTTACTGAAATTATTTAAGTAATTGTAGATGGTGGATGCGAACACTGATCGTGCATCAATTAAAAATTGATAATCGCGTTTTGGAGACATTGGTTGCTCCAACACTGTATTACACTTTAAATTACTGGTCAAATGTTCGTGTTCGGGTATTGTGCAACTGCCCTAAGAGAGCGTTGTTGTTTTGCTGGAGAAATTTGCCATTGTATATTTTTTCAGTTTTGAGATTTTTTAAATGTTACCATAATGAGGCTTTGCTTGTCTTCGCACACAAAGTAAAATGTTAACATCAAGAACTGGTCTCGTCGAAATGGCGAATATAACCACAAATAAAAAATTATAGCAATTAAGAAAACTTATGTTTCCATCCAGACGTGCTTATACTTGTGACCGATTTTAATAGCTGTGGGTTATGGCCCAATGGCCTACACACCAATAAAACTAGAACGAGACTGGTTTTCATTTCCTTTAAACCACTTCAAAATGTAAAACAGTTTATAAAAACGTGTAACCGGAAATTCAGATCAATCGAGTAGAACGATATCAAACCTTTCCTGCCCAACTGCTTTGTGATATGGTTATAAATTCTACATTTGTGCTGTAACATAGCTGACATATTACCGAATGTGGCGTAAAACAATCCATCAATCTACATTTGTGTGTTAAGAACGCCGTATCATTGTCTGAACATAGTTTACACCATTGTACAATTAGTTGCTGGAACTACTTTGCAGGTATTCGATGCATTGAAACATGTTGGTTAACATGTAACCCTTACGAGATCGACAGCTATAAGTGGTATGATCTTACAACAGTATCCTGAAAGCGGATGTAAATAGCTTTTAAAGACAAAACCGTCAAATAGTTTATTGCTTTTGTCACAAAACATCACGAGAGAGGCCTTATTGCAGGTTAGTAGAAATTGCGATGCTTTTAACTTGTATACGCGTATCTCTTATAGCAGTTCGATGAGGTGTTATAAAAACAGGGGCGTATTGTTTACGAATTCAATTAGCTCACTAGTATAAGCATAACTCGAAGACAGTCGACTGTCTACACGAACTGTCTGGACTGTGTGTGACTGGACAATATATTTTCTTTCACATTACGTTGTGTTCATTATTGATTTTGGCAATAATCAAAGCTGAGACAAGGAAAAAAAGTAACTTACATCCAAATTAATGTTCCAGGAGATTAAGCTGCAGGCTGAAAAAAATAATCTGATGTACTTTTTTCAGTCCTTGGTTGAAGTTAGGTTATTATCTCCTGGGTAAGTGTCTCGTATTGTACTGTGTTTTTAATACAGTCCATCGGATGCTAACCTTATCAGCGAAATACTAACTCAGGCATCTGCTCACCTATGAAGTCTAGACTAGTTTATAATATTAACATTCCATCGGGACCCAACAAAGACATCAGCATACGTCAAATAGACACTATGACACTGCAAAGATCTCGTTACGGTGTCTTGCGTATCATATCTAAATTACTCCGGTTATGACTGACGAACAAATAATGTTGTCTACTGAGAACAGAGTTGATTAACTAGTTCACGCTGAAAAGAGAAGTTAACTTAGATAAAATGTTTTGGGAAAAAAATTAATCAGCGTTCATATCAGCTGCCGGGATCCTTGATATCTAACATTTCCCAGGTATCTAACAGTTGTGTCTCTCTGTAAAGCAATGTTTTTCAAAACATCTTTAAAATATCACATTTTGGTCAATAGTACGAGAAAAGAATGTCATTTTGTTGTGAGAGATTTTTTATGGAAAAACATATAGTTGGTAGCATCGTGAAATATTTCCTGAGTGACTTGTAAAATTAGATAGATGTTAATCAAGTATCAATGACCCTAAAACAGACCAACAAAAATGGCAATGGATTCAGCTGGAGACATTCGGACGGCCACTTCATGCTTATCTGCATTTACTAATGATTATGTTACTTGGTACAGTAATTTGATGAAAGTTATTTGGCATGCTAACCTCAAGGCTAGCGTACCCAATCTTTCTTACTAGAACGATTCTTAGGCCAAACTTATTTTATTTTAACCCAAATACGAGGAACACTTTGCAAGCCATAATCCTCAAGGAAAATAGACCACTTAGGATTCCAAACACTTTTGTGAAAGGCTTTGACAACAGCAATAAATCAAATACACAGAAAGGGACATTTTACGGCACGTTTGCAATTCAATAAAATAAACGCCAATCAACAAGAATGATTTATCTCAGAATTGATCATACTTACAATTACGTAATTGCGTTGGTGTCCTTCCGACAATGCAGTTTCTGTTACTTAAATGTTTTTGTACAAGGTTGTTATTTAGTGGGGCTTAAAATCATTTATTAGAAATTGCATGGTGTGCCACCCAACACATTTTCACTTTAAGTGATGTGAATAATGGTTGAAACGTTTACAGGATAACTAAATAGGTAGATAAATTGTTTTGTTGGACAAAATGTATTTTAGTGATAAATTTTTGCCCTACTTAGCATTAGAACGAATTATACATACTTCATTCATCAATTTATGAACACCATATTTCCTTTTAACCTTATAACTAGAGACACCCAAGTGCCATACTTTGTTAAGAACCTCAGCAGTTTTATGAAAAGCTGTGAAAGGACCACAAATCTTCTGCAAACAAACATACATTTAGTGATATATCTCAAAATGAGTTAGAGAGGCTTGTTTATCATGTCAATGAAAACTTTGGTGATATCTTAATGCTTATCGAATCGACTTATAATGAACATCGATCAGATTTGACCCATGTCCTCTGCGTTAGACAAGAATTCCACGCTGTGATATTGGTCCAGTAGAATTGATATAGATGCTAGAGGATATATAGCGTTTAGGGTTTCTCATATCACAAGTAGAATGTTGCAGGATATGGCATATGTTTTACATTCTTATATAATTTAGCAACCAGCAATACCTCTTATACCTTTGATAAAATATAAACATCTATAATAGAAGATTATATCAAAAGCAACACTACATTCAGAACGAAACTGGCCAGTTTCATAGAATGAGTCTGTGTTTGCGTATAGTTCGAGATAGAAATCGATATAATACTATTATCACAGCAAAATATGTCTTCTAGGATATGCCTTCTGTTTGTTAATTGATAGTTTGAACTTCTTCGTCTTTGTTCATGAAATACGCAATAGTACCTTGTCATTGTTAAATACAGTGATAAGTTTGTCATAACACCACAAATAATCTTCCACGCGTCTTAAATATCAGAGAGCACCAGGGCACGGGAAGCTCCCGCCGACCACTAACCGAAACGATTCAACTTATTAATCGGATTTAAGTTTTGAACCTCGGTACTCTGACTAAGGGAAGTATATCTTGTTTAAGCGGCATTTACAAGCTGGTTACATAACAAAAACATGACTAGGATGGATTTTTGCCCAGAAGACTAAAATGTATCTTAGTCATGTTTTTGTTAAGGGCAGTATGTTTCCAAATTATATTCATTATCACTTATCACTGGTGGAACATTATCTTTCCAAAAGAAAAAACACTTAAGTGACTACACAGTTTATGGCTGTGTTGAGAGTCACTGTCTACTGATGGGATACATCGCCACCATATACATGAAATAACCTTGAACACCAATCAATAAATCAAGCGAGTTCTAAACTATAAGCTTTAAGCTATAACGTAAAAACTGACCGTTAGACAGTTTAACTTTTTTACCATGCTTCATGCAACGATACATAATGAAAAGCTCTCTGAAAGATAAATTCAGTCAATGCCTGGGCATGATCTTCTTAATAGAAAAAGACTGCTATACTGCTGTTCTTATGTAACTAGTTTCTGCAAACAGACATGTAGAGCGACAGGTAACTATGAAAAGATCTATTGATGTTAGTGCCAATCGACCAAAAACCCAATCTTATGAGCAAACGCAAAACCCGTTTTAGACTGTAAGGTGTATAATTGTGGTATTATTTTTTTTTATAAAATAGCAAAGAAGATCGAGCTTGCAAGTTGTCAAAAGAAAGGACTCAACGCTTTTTTTTTAAAGTGCTAAAAGCATTTAAATCAGACGCATAAATAAGTAACTCCATAGCACAAACCTCGAACAAGATAACCAAATGCACAGTCAAACCATTTAAAGGTATTACAAATATCAATCTATGTATGTACAATGTTGTGTGTGCCATGTATGGCTGTTGTAACACATTAGTTACATCCTTAAGGATAACCGTGGCCTCAATTGATGTGTTACATGTTCGTTTCATTATATGTGCATCAGAAAGCGAATTACAGACTTAACGTATATACAACGTATCTAATAATTTACTTGGCGAATATATAGGCCTTTGTAAAACGGGCAAATTGAAACTTGGAAAATTGCGTAACTTATATTAACTGAATACACTGATAAACTACATTGGCTTCTTAAGAAAATAATTTTTAATTTAAATGGCATGTGTACTCTGGCCCCGAAAAACTGCTTCAATTTGCTACAATTGATACTTTTTAGATTGCACTACGACATGGCTGTTCATCTTACACTATTGTAGCCATAAGTTTAATTATCTCTCACTTCAAAATGCAAATAAGATGTCTAAATATAGATTTAGGGCAAGGCTTAAGGCATTTTCAAGCAAAACCCTTGACACTCAATCGAATTGGAACGTTTGTAATACGGTATTTAATATGTGATATATGAGGCTCAGTTGAAGTACGATTTGAGAGTGTGCATTAGATAAAATTAGATGTTTTAATGCTGGACCGAAGAGGATAAAAATGGCTGCCGTTCCAAAACCTGACAACATACCATGATACTAGATCTCAATCTGCAATCACATAACTACGTCAGAACTATACACAAGGGAAGCCGAAACCTTTAAGTACGCTTATACATACCTTTATGCCATTCAACAGTCTTCACAAGAGAGATTTCCACATTAATATCATGCAAAACAAAACTCCATCTATGAGTCTGGGTAATGCATCTGTGTGATAGTCTTCGATGATGATTTTTTCGCGGCAATCTCTTTATGTGTTTTGGTGTTATGTTTTCGGGTCGTTGGATTCGATACCTTCTATCTGAATTATTTAATCGCGAGAAGACGTTTTCTCGTTGTCCTTCAGAAGACAGAAAGAAGAAGTGCAAAATAAAAAAAA
>JAVFBZ010015225.1:0-11819 GCA_032466195.1 Katharina tunicata | reverse complement strand
CATAGCATAAATTAGAAGGTTACGAAGATAGCTTACAAAAGAATGACAAAACAAACATATATACAGCAAATCTGTGCTACCTAACTATCTATTCATGAATATATGGCATAATTGGACAGCGTTATTTAATACTTTTTAATTCCATAAAACATGTTTAACACCCTTTAAACACCCTCACCTGCAATAACACCCTTATGGGTGTAAACTCCATATGACGTGGATCCTCTTTTGCCACACCCTTAGTACACCCTTAAAGGGTGTTCTTAGTGCTCAAAAGGGTGTTTTCCACAATTTAACACTTATAAAAAGTTTTTAGCTAAGAGTGCAGTTCAGAAAATTTTGCAGACTGAGACCGTTGAACTTGCGTTAATCGAACCCGCGACCCATATTAATTTTCATATTAATTCTAAACGACATAAAAATATTTCATATCAAGTATCGGTTTAATAAAAACAATAATTACTCAGAAGATTGTAATCAAAGAAACATAGGGGCCAAACTAAAACAACAAGAGTACGTCTTGCATTGTTCCCTTTCTCAAATCCAAAGGTGTGTGATATATGTAATTAAGTGTGTATTTATATGCAAGCTTTAAACTAGAAAAATCTCCGCTCAGAGATGTTTTTATTGTAATATGCTCAGTCAACATAAACAAAACAACTGGGTCAATAAGGACTTGCAGGCTTACAGAGATTTTATCTTTGCTTAAATAATTCACAGTAGGATAATGAAGACAGTAAGTCTACTTTGCGTTCGTGTTACAAATGTTTATCTTTGTATTTTTGTTTTACATTGAGTTTATATCTTAATACTCAGCTTACATTCAGCAATTAGGGATAAACGACGGACGGTGTAGAATATCAGTTTATGGTTTTTATTACTTTATAAGTATAATCTGTATTTTTTTTTTCTATTCTTTTTTAATCATTTTAGTTGAGACGCAATTTTTTTTAAGTTGGGAAGGTCTATCTGTTTTACAGGTATTCAAACGTAATATCAAACTTGTCTGTTGTTATAACTCTACCTATGGGAGATATACTATTGGCTGAACTTTAACATTGCGTACATGCCTTGTTTACATTTACCTGTTTTAACGTTCAATGCGTGTGTTCCTAAACGATGAAGTAAGACCAATACCAGCCAAAGACAACCTGTAAAACTCTACTTCGTGCTAAAGTACGGCGTAAAACCCCAATCTAAAAAACAAACTCCGTGCTACAAATAGTAAAACTGTGTTACTGTAGCGAAAACCCTGCATTGCTTTTACCATAGTTTAAACCTTCACATTGTGGATATATAAATATGGAACCAGTCACCTGCTTTTATAAGTCACACGTAATATGTACGCTGTAGATGTATAAGTGAAGTAACCTTCAGTAGAACCCAAGGAATTATTGTGCATTTCTCCTCAGAGTTATGGCTAAAAAGGAAACCCCTCAGTTTACGGTCGGATCTGGAGATACGGACTCTATTGGCGACGAAAGTTCAGAGCTAGAGGAAAACGGTCTGCGTCCAAGCGATTTCCCGGATGATTTCATGGCTGCCTTGACCGCCGGGATGATCGGAGGAGGCTTCCATAGTGGCGTGCTCAGAGAGGTACGTATATACACTACAGGGAAGGTAATAAATTAACGTTCGAATTTAACAAATCAATGAGTTGAGAAAGTCAAATTTTCGAGTACATGATTTCATATGTTTTTTTAAAGAAGTATTAACTTTTTCGTAATCGGAGTTTGTCTTGTTTTGGTTTTGTGGATGATTTAACTAAAAAAAGTCTTAAAGTTAAAATACATGTGCAGAGAATAATTGTTTGTAGAGTCCGCCTCTAGTAGCCTGGTGACACGCGAGGTAACATGCAGGAAGCAGTGACCCCAATAGTTAGCGCTGTCTTGCACTTCGAATAACGCTCTTTGCATAGATGTAACAATGGGTAGTTGGGAGAGAGCTCACTGTGATCTGGTGCTCTCAGAGCTAAGGGGTACCATGAAGACGATTTGTTTTTGGCGTCCTGTCTTGCGTTCTGTAAATGTGTTGCATATTATTGTCTGTTGTCAGTGTGTTGAGGTTGGTTTCCTTCAAAAATTGTGCTTCAATGTCATCATATAAGTGAAATGACCTTAAGGATGGCTTAATAATCCAATCAAGCAAACAAACAAGTCTTGACACTTAACCATATGAGTGAATAAGTGTGAGGCTGGTATTGGGGCAGTGACTTCCGTGGCATGGACTTGGCCTCCCTCGTCTGGCTAGAAATGGTTGGTTTCTTTTTCCAAAAAAGCTTACCTATAAAATTAATCATACCCACGCCAGAAACTCACTCCCATCTATTTCAAATACATACTTTTAGTTTACATTATCAATGACACGTGAGTTATAAATGACATGCCTTATAAATTATATAGCCGCTATGTGTACAAGTAGGTTTGACGAGTATGCATTCAATTCGAAGACGATTCGGCACTTCATCTAAATATAGAAACAGCCCAAGCGGCAAGTTTTGCAGTGTAGCGTTATCACTATACCATCGTGTGCCATCAACTTGGAGTGAACTAACCTTGAGTACGGCATAAAACCCCAAACAATCAAACAATCAATCAATCAATCAAATCTTGGAGGGTGTATGTGGAACATATATTTATGTATTTGTTTGTTTAATTGATTGATGGATAACTTTGTACTTGTGGGTATTTCACTCAGACTCTACCTTGCATTGCCTGTGTTTGGTAAAAACAGCAATAACCACTTAAAAACACCGCATCTACTGGTAACTTCTCTCAATGCACTCGATATTATACCTTGAGTGTGGTACATTGAATGGACCAGTTGGTCTCTGACACACCCCAGGGGCCCAATTATATTGACGAAAGACACATGTTTGTTGTCTAGGTATTAGAAGCCAAGCGAGGCGATCCGAGTGGTTTCGCTAGTCATTGGGAAGAAGACGAGTCTGGAATAGAAGAAGTTTCTATGGAAGAACTTGAAAGTAAGGATCATTAATTATCATATGCTTGAAAATAATGTCAGAATAAACATTGAAACGTTGCGCCGGTAATAAACCCGAAAGTGGTATCCCAATAGTAGAGTGTTTCCACTTCTAAAATGCAATTTTTGCAGACTGAGACTCAGACGGAAATCGAACCCACAACCATCTGAGTCAGACTCATTATTGCGACCAGTAAATGCTGGTCCTTTAGACCACTAAGTCACCCGGCCTTCAACCATGTATTTTTACATTGTAGAACAATATTCATTAATGCCAATAATACTGACTTGCTTTTCATTTAAGTGAAATAACCGTTAGTGGGATGAGTTAGACAGCAGTTAAATGAAAGTATGAATATCTTTCTCCTTCACAGAGGATCCACACTTGAAAATACTCTGGGCAGCTGAAAATAACCTGATTGAAGAAGTGACTAAACTTCTGGACGAGAACGCGGACCTGGTTGACAGCCGAGACAGTGATCAGTACTCTCCCCTGCATAGAGCCAGTTACAATGACCATGTAGATATGGTCAAGGTATGAAATTATCATACTGTATTATAATCCTTTAAAATGTTGTCGTCTGTGACAGATCAATCCTTACCTAGTACGATATTCTTCTCAATCTCGAGAAAGGTACGAGCATGTTTTACTATGACGTACTTCATTCGTATAGAACGGTCCATTGATTCACTTCGGTTATGGACCTTGTATGTAATGACTAGGCATTTTTAATATAGCTGTGAACGTCATAGCGAGGCTGTTGACGCTGCTGCCTCGGACATGATTAATCGATCTATGAAGAAATTTAAACTCCTTCACGTGACTTGATTCTCTTGTTGCATTGGTCAATTCGACCTAATGTTATGCTAAATAGTTCTATTTTATTTCTTCATTTTTTTTTGCTGTTACCTGCTTTATGTCGATTTTTATTGATGCGGATACGTTTATCTACAAGCGATACAATGTATTGCCAGCAGCAGTAAATATGCCGCTAATGGGCTAAAAAATTACACTGATCACCGATAAAATAAACCAAAATCGAACAAAATCCGCAACATCAATAAAATATATTGAGCAAAGCAAAAATAAGTAGGTACCGTATACTAAAAATCGAAATTTTGAATATTCCAATAAATTAATTTAGTTATTTGATTGGTGCATAACGTCGAACTTAAGCGCACATACATGATACCGAAGGCTAATCGAGCCTATACCAGATTTAGTAAAGGCGACAACAGCCCAACGGCCAATCAACTGTATTGCAGTAGAGAGGGAGGGTGGAGCACTCATTCGTTCATTTTTAAGTCAAAAGCCGGGCAAGTTGAGATATTCTTTGGGCAAACTATATTGGGTGAAAAGAATACACGCTGTACAAACAACAACACATTGAACTGTTATTGATTATTATGTCTTTGCTCAAACACGATTATACTGAGACCAGCATTAATTATATATTCTTACAGAGAACAGTCCTTTACTTTACGCGTGTGTAACCCACTACTCTGGAATTCCTCCACACGACAGATTATGGCATTTACCCTGTCCTCAGTAGCCTTCATAGACCCCTGTGTTTTAGTGTATACTCAATTACATGCATATTATGGGGATGGCTTGGTGAACGGCTATACGCTATACCAAAGGTCCTTCAATATTCAGTTTGTAAGATGAAATCTAGAGCTAACATGCTTAAATTATGTTTTCTGAATTACATTACTGTTAGTTTCCGAATCAGTCTTTAGATAAAGCTACTACAAGTAGGCTGCAAGATACGCGAGACCGTAACCGAAAATTTAATAAAGCCGTGACATTAAAGAATAATAGCAGATTTCAGATAGATAACGTACGACATTCTACAGTAAAATACGGTTAGGGCAACTTGTTTATACTGCACCTAAACTGACCATGATAGTTTTCCTTTAGATCTGTATACTACGGAATATACCGTGAGCAGATATTTATTATTGATAAATAGTTCTCTGGCCAACGATACATTTTTCTGGCAAGAAATAGTCCCTCCCCCAGCACACACAAAAAACCTCCCGTAGGTTAGCTAGGCACATGACGACAAACTGATTCAATATATCGTGTTTGTGGCATTACGATTAATCCTGGATTACGTTTTTGACATATTATGTACTAGGCCTAAGGCCATGATACCTATATCCAATCGAAATCTTAATGGCTACAAATATACAAAGTATAACATTTGACTTTTACAAATCTACATCACCGGATGATTGTTTTTTCTACACTACTGGTTAGACGTTCAGTTTCTACCTTAACCGGTTGATTTTTCTACACTACTGGTTCATATCTACATTACCGGTCAGTTTCATCACTACTGGATGCAACAACCACTAGCTATTGTCGTTCAACTTATGATGGCTGTCGAAGGAAATCAGCATGGAAAACAAAATGAAACGGAATTATATGTTCAATATATGAACGCGTGGTAGACTGAATGTTCAATTACAAGGCAAAGTAGCCTCTATAACCCAGAGCTGGATCCATACAAAGCGCCTATGGTGTTATAAAATATCCCAAATCGCGACAATCATATATTGAATTTGTTCTGCATATCATTTTGTGGACAGTTTTTTTCTTTCAAATATTTAAAACTAAGGCCTATCTGTCATCTGCTAATTTTTGCTTTTGCTTTTTGTTTGTTTTAAAGCTGTTAATTGAGCGAAGTGCTGACATTGAAGCTGAGACGGCTGATGGCTGGAGGCCGGTACACAGCGCTAGTCGTTGGAGTAACGACAGAGTTGTCTCCCTTTTATTGGAATGTGGCGCTGATGTCAACGCTCAGACTCACGGAGGACAAACGGCACTCCACCTGGCGGCAGCAAATCAAGATAGCCTAGAAACTTTACACGTTTTGTTACTCAATGACAACATTTTACCCGATCTCAAAAATAGTCTGGGTGAAACAGCCAAACAAATATGCATGAGGACGAGCCTCTTGTATAAACTATTTGAAGTGACCGAGCCCAGTGTGAATGTGTATGAAACAGCGCCAAATCCACCAGAGTCGCAAAATGACACTTAGCACTGGCGAGCGATCTTGGTTGACTGACAAATATTTCCAGAAGTAAAAGATGGCTTGGTTATTCGACTACCAGTACAATTTTTGACATAGCTAAGGATACTGGTACCCCACCAGCACAATTCAAAGATTTGCCCGTAGCACTTACACAAATTAGTGTGTCCAGACATACTCGGGGCTCTTTCAAAAAGCCCCTGCAAATTTGTGCGTACGTAGCTTCATGACGTCCAGCGTTGAAGACATTATGTTGCCACGACAACTGCATGTGCTAAACGTCGCAAAGCTTTTGTGCATTCGCCCCCGGGACTGTTTCACTAACTCCCCCAAGATGAGACGAGAAGATGTTTTCGTGAAGACATTTCTTTACCAGCTTCTAGAGATTTACTCTGCAACGAGGAAGAATTGAGCAATATCTCGATTTTTACCAGAGTTGCGATCATTATTCTATGAAATTTCAACCTAAATTTTGTAAATAGAATCGGAACCACTATATTTATAGTACAACTTTCTTTTTTAGAATCGTTACGAGGAATTTAATAAAGATGACTTTTTACTTTATAATTGCCTTGTGATTTTATTCTTCTCCGACTCGGTGCTTGGGTAATGCATTATGCTGATTATTCTCCTCCATGTGTTACATAAGATTGAGACAGTCTATGGACCTTATAATGGTACATATAGGAATACTGGGTTTTGTGAGTAATATTATGGGATGGCCATTGTGAGTATTTCTGCCGGGTTTCAACCAGGAATATAATAAACCACATAGTTAAAGGAACATAAGGGAAGTATCAGTTGCTACAGAGAAGCCGGGTGGTTATGGCAAGTATTTGTTACCGTAAAATATCAGTAAAATAACCCCTTAAATGTCAAGCAAAATAAAACCTACCGACACAAAATATTCACAAATGTATATGTTCTGCTACATGCATGACGACACAAGAACGTATTGACGAAAGAAGTTACCTTGAGTCTATTAGCGGTTTTGTTTGTGTGTATGGATCATCAACTGCAAAAGCAATATACTCTACACTCGGGTAACCTTATATTTTGAATTTCTGCTAAAATCGATGAAGCCCTTGTGTTGTGCTTATGCATATTGTATAAATGCTACATTATGTATAGGCTATGGATGACCAGATAGACTAAGAACAATCATGATATATTGTGTCACATTAGTTTTGAAGAAGCCTGTCTCAGAGGATAGACATCGTTCTGACGTGGAGATCGTATTGGAATAAGACTGTACCGGTACGAACTGTTGTTAACAATTGCCATTATGCAAAGGTCTAATTATATATGTTTCTGAGGAATGTCTTGTCTTTTTCCTAACTTCCTTGAAGTTTTCCTTGAAAGTACCAAGTGATCCAGGTTCAAATCCTGGTGGTGATTTTGGATATTTTTTCTAAATTTTTAAAATACTTTATCTGTCTCACATTCAACGTTAGGCTTCTGTCTATGCGACTAGTTCAATGATCTGATAAGTGAATGATTGTGATAACCACAGACGAGAAAACCGCCACCTTGGATTTAAACTTTTTGTTGTATCAGACTATTGTTAAACTTCAGCAATACAATTTGGTCCGACTTTTAGATCATAATATCTATACATAAGGCAGCTGAGTACAGGATAACGTACAGCATCCGTAAACAACGGTAAAGGAAAAACGCAACAGCTTTGCGCGAAGCTAATCGACGAATAAATACCTTCCGGTATACAAGACTGAACCATACTTGAATCATTAGAATATACAAACGAAATTAGCATTTGTTCGCGAGAAACGAGCGAAGTATCGACAGGGGATTCGTTAGAGAGTTACAAGGATGAATTGCTGGGCATGGAATCAAATTCGGAACAAATGGCGAGAACCGCTGATACTGCCTCTAGGGGGAGCTCTTCGGCCTTCGCAACAGAAGACGAGTTTGTTTCTGACCGAGCTTGCTCAGAAGTCGACCAATTTTGTCAAAACCAAGAAAGTCAACTTAGCGACGCTGAATATATCAACGGAATTGCCACAGGAGACATTCACTTTGTAAAAGAGCTCGAAATTTGGAAATTTTTGTACGGGATCTCGCGTGAAGTAGAACAAGGCGCGATAGAAATGATGGAACGTCATTGGTCATGGATAACTGAAGAACTTCCGGACGTTGAAAGGAAACATGTTCAGAAGGAGCTTATAAATATGAGACAAATGTCGTTGGCAGATCTAATTGGACTTGTTGAGAAAGGATAATTGAGCATGAGCAATGGGCATGGTTGAATGTCTATAGTCTATGAACTGAGTAAGATTTTTGAGTTAATAACAGCGCTCGCACGGACGAGTTTCACGAAGAAGGTTGGAGTTAAGACTCCAACTAAAAATAGAGCATTTGGGTGTATTTGAAAATGTTGAAAAGGTTTTCAATTGTTTGTGTGTTGGTTATTAACGAATGATGCAACTTTAATCATACATTGATGGAAGATTTATTTTCCGTTAAAACATTGTTTATTTTTAATTTGAAGTGGTTTTCATAAATTATGAGCTTATCGTAAATTAATTAAAGCGGTGTACATCTAAATTTGATGTTTGTTGTGACAATAAATATAAGCTAAGGCGTATACAGTTGTTGCAGTACAAAACTGAGTCCAAATAAACTGATGCATGAAATAGCCTATAACCTATGCAGCCAAATTAGAATTTGTAAAAGTTAAGCTTGTTTGAGTTTCGAAATAGGAATGACAGTACAGAAGACATATATCGACGACTTCCAGTTTATTATGAGTACGACGTTTCTGTGTAGGTACTAACACCGTTAACAAGCACATGCCAACGGTGTTAGTACCTACACAGAAATGTTGTACTCATAATAAAAACAAAGTTGTCATCCATATATAAGCCTTCTGTTTAACGTAAAATTTAAGGTAAATATACAATATGTTATTCTCTCACAAAAGATCCACATGTGTGTAGTTCTAAACAATGCTTCTGTAATGCACTCGCTCGGACTGTATGTGGGTTGGTCTGGCAGCAACCAGCGGAAGGTCGTGGGTTTTCTGGGTTCTACCCAGTTCTCCCCCCACAATAAAGCTGGCCAATGAACTGTAATTGAGATATATAGTCCTGTTGATCTAACATCGGAAAATAAACAATAAACAATGTACGCATTGTATCTCAGTCTTTGTGATCCATATGTTCTATGTTCAGTTTAAAATTCATTTCTTTTCCTGGGCTACCATAATCTAAGAACTTTAAACCTATTTTGAGACAAACCTATCAGCTTAGCAATGGTGAACTTTATTCAACAGAATGGAGCCGCCATAGAACTAATTATGTATGTATCTTACAAAAGAAATGTAAGAGTGTGGTCTAATAACAGTATATATTAAGTATAGATTGTGCAACAGCACATGTGATAGTAAATCTACATTTTAAAAAATTCTGCAAAAACACACAACCATATATTTGGCACCATGTGTGTCCGTGCCCCTTTTGACAATTCATCTTCCAGCTTTGGATTTTCAAAGCTTTTAAAAATAAATATATAATTTGTCTGCCAATATGCCTTTTACAATAACACACATATCAGAAACTATCTATTTATTTTTGTGTCTTTAGATTAAGTAAAAGAAAACCCATGTGGTCTGCAATGTTGCCGTAAACCAGATTAAAAGTCGTAACATTGGGAAATGGTTAAAGCTGTAAGTTGGATGAGTCATATAAACGTCTTAAGCTTTTCATATGTCCAAATACTGAAGATACGAAATGAGATTCTAGACGCGATGATGAAGTTGTAGCTTGAAGTGTGGGTTGAAAAGCTTGAAAGCTGGAAAGGGTGTAGAGCTGTTCTTCTTCTAGCTTTCCAAAGTGTGTTTCGAAAGTTAGACGTAAGAAGCCATCTATCTGTTCAGCTTTCAAAATCCAGAGCTGGGAGATGAATAGTCAAAAGGGACACGGACCCGATGTAACTAGCAATATTTGCTCTAATTAACAGACTGGTGTTGTTTCGAACAAAGCTATGGTTTTAAAAGGGACAATACTGCGTTTTATGAAACCACCGAGTTCAGAGTAACTTCCCTTCGATCGTATGAAAGCGATACCTCTGGTAGACATAGCTTTCGCAAATTAGCTATGTTTTCATTGAAAAGAAAAACTTTCCTGGAAAAAATCTCCCTTGCTTGTAGGTTTCTTTGCACGACTACATGCCTGCGTGAGAAAAAAAATTGTGTTCAACTTTAAGCATCGTTCCTTGATCAGATCCACCGACTTTCTCACGGGAAGGGCTAGGACTCTTGTTGTGTCCATTGTTCCTTGTGCTGTCGTTTGTTTCTTAGGGACTGTCTCGTAATGATTTTGCGGAAATCATTTGGCTCGTCAGTGTAACTAGTGTAACATTACTAGTGTAATGTAACTAGTGGGGATTCGGGAGGCGTTTGTAAGCCTGACTCCCCCAAGTCCGACAACCCTCAAATCCGACACCTAACGAATCCGACACCTAACGAATCCGACACCCCACTAGTCCGACACCCCTCAAGTCCGACATCTAACGAGTCTGACACCCCATATAGTCCGACATCCCACTAGTCCGATACCCATCGAGTCCGACAACCCACTAGTCAGACACTCTCAAGTGCAACATCCCACTAGTACGACGCCCAACGAGCCCGGCACGCCAATAGTCTGACACCCTCAAGTCCGACACTCCACTAGTCCGATCCCCAACGAGTCTGACACCCCACTAATCTGACATCCTCTAGTCCGACACCCCACTAGTCCGACAAAACAACGAGTCCGACACCCCACTAGTCCGACAAAACAACCAGACTATTAACAACATTAATGTTGGTTTATCGATATAATAAGCGATGTTACAGTTACAACATGATTTCGAGAGTTCCGAGTATCAGACGAACAAGAAACCACAAATGAAAGTAACAACAGCCCTTTATTCGGAGCGTCGTTTCAATTACACCCAAACTGGTGTTACAAAAAAACGTAATCCGTCAGTGATGGCACTGAAGGATTCCGTTCTCTGTTACACTAGTTTGGGCGTAAATGCCGCTGAACGATTATTTTTGTGCAATGCCAAATCATTGTAATCTGTGCCCGTATCGCCCTGTTTCTTACACTTCAAACTACCGGGCTTGTGGTTTTGTCGGAATATAGGTCTGTCGGACTTGTGGGCTGTCAAACTTCAGGGTTATCGGACTTGTGGTGTATAACACTTTGTCGGACTAGTGGGCTAGAAGACATGTTGGTTTGTTGGACAAGTGGCCTGTTCGACTTGTGTGGTGTCGTACAAGTGAGTTCTCGGGCTTGTAAGTTGTTTGACTAGTTCTATACCCACCCGGGGATACAAGTCTGGTGTGGTAGGACTTAATTTGTTACTTCTATTGATTCTAACCCACGTACAGTTACACTCAACCATTAAATCTTTGAGTTGGGCTTCTACTATTGATTTTAACCCGCGCACAGTAACACTCAACCATCAAATCTTTGAGTTGGACTTCTACTTTTGATTCTAACACACATACAGTTACACTCAACCATTAAATCTTTGAGTTGGACTTCTACTATTGATTCTAACCCACGTACAGTTACACTCAACCATCAAATCTTTGAGTTGGACTTCTACTATTGATCCTAACCCACGTACAGTTACACTCAACCATTAAATCTTTGAGTTTGGCTTCTACTATTGATTCAAACCCGCGTGCACTTACACTGATTCATCAAATCTTTGAGTTGGACTTCTACTCTTGATTCCAACCCGCATGCACTTACACTCAACCATCAAATCTTTGAGTTGGAC
>JAVFBZ010015224.1:19759-30121 GCA_032466195.1 Katharina tunicata | reverse complement strand
TATAAACACTGATTGACTCTCCGTGACTTGCCAGTTTCTAGTCTCTATCTCCCTATAAACACTGATTGACTCCCCGTGTCTTGACCGTTTCTAGTCTCTATCTCCATATAAACACTGATTGACTCCCCGTGACTTGACAGTTTCTGGTCTCTCTCCCTATAAACACTGATTGACTCCCCGTGACTAAACTGTTTCTAGTCTCTATCTCCCTATCAACACTGATTGACTCTCTGTGACTTGACAGTTTCTAGTCTCTATCTCCATATAAACACTGATTGACTCTCCGTGACTTGCCAGTTTCTAGTCTCTATCTCCCTATAAACACTGATTGACTCCCCGTGTCTTGACCGTTTCTAGTCTCTATATCCCTTTAAACACTGATTGACTCCCCGTGACTTGACAGTTTCTAGTCTATATCCCCCTATAAACACTGATTGACTCCCCGTGACTTGACCGTTTCTAGTCTCTATCTCCCTATAAACACTGATTGATTCCCCGTGACTTGACCGTTTCTAGTCTCTATCCCCCTATAAACACTGATTGACTCCCCGTGACTTGAACGTTTCTAGTCTCTATCTCCCTATAAACACTGATTGACTCCCCGTGACTTGACCGTTTCTAGTCTGTATCACCCTAAACGCATTGAGTGAAAACAATGGCTGTTTGACTGACTTTTTCAGATGTTAAAAACCATAATTAACTATTATAAAAGTAAATTGGGGGTTAGCAGGCGTTTTTGTTAATTGAATGACTTTGGGGGGGTGGGGTTGGGTATTCTTTCAAATATTAATGGTTTCCTCACATAGCGGCTTCGTCTCTATCACGCTATACACATTTCACGGTTTCATCTGAAAAAAGGAAAGTGCAGTTTAAGCGACAATTGTGTTTTTCTTCAGATAAGCAACAAACAAGAAACAAAATAAATTGACTTCAATCTCATTGTCAGTTCTACAAAGACTGTCCTTCAATTCAATTACAGTCCGAGAAAATTGAGGAAATCTTCCGAGTCATTCTTTTAAACTATTTCGATAATGTATTTTATCCACCTTGCATGTCTAAAGCGTTCTCAGCCACTGAGATTATCATTTCCGTTTGTGTCTACAAACTATTGCGAACTCTGTTAAAGAGCGAGGCCATTTCCGTTGACTCTGACCGATAGACCGGAAGTCGTCCTGTTACCACCATTTTTTCTTTTTAGCAGACCTATAACGGCACTCTGCGATAATCCGATTTCCGTTAAGATTTTCTCCACCAGAAATAACAATCCATTTAAAGGATCCTCTTATTGAAACCAGTCGCTCTTGATTTGTTCGTCTTTCTAATTTCTCGCCGGAAACTTTCAATTCCGCTACTCTTTGGCAGTTCGATCTTTTACGCCCATTTTCACTTGTGCATTAGGAGTTCTAGACCTCGTCTACATTGATTAGGACGTAATCTTCCAACCATAGAAGTAATTTTTTCCATTCACTAAATGTACTGTTTAATCTTCATCAGACGTTCAGTTGACAGCCTGTACTACTGCCGCCTTCGGACTTGTCAATAGCAATCATCACCACTATGGCTACTTTCCATTGCACCAACACCTCGGGCTAATGCCACGCTGACTGATTTAATACCCCATTACGACATCCGCTCCACGATCTATTTAGACATGGCCACATCATGCCCAGGGAATTGCCTTCGTTTTGACCAGCCTTTACGGAACCTTAAGCCGTCTGTTTAGGACAATGCTTCGGAAACTTTATTTCCTTAGCCGCATATTGTGTGGAATATCCTTTTATGTGCCATTCTGTGAAATCTGAATGGCTGCAGATTAAGACAGATGAACAGTCTTGTCAGTCGAGTACATTCTCTGCACTCAACCGCTTAAGTCAAATGAACACCGAGATTTAATAACGCTTGTTAACAAAAAACCTACGTTACATTACGTTTCTAATTGTTCTGAACTATTTTGGGTGACACAGCAAATAACACCCACCATAACTATTTATATACGGAAACAATTCTTTAATCATTCCGGTTATAAAAAGTGTATGGCTTTCTCATAGTTTACCTTTTATCTAGGAGTGTATCATATTGTTATCAGAATGGATTGAGATAGTTTCGCTCATATGTGTCTTCTTTCTTTATATGTTTAAAGAAATTCCCGACCATAGAATGGTAACCATCGTGATTTTAAAGAACATAACAATATAAAAATTATATCAAATTTATTTTGACAGTGTGACCCATTAGGTGGATTAGGATTTCGTCGTGGGTCTTACCGTTGTGTGTGCAGAGATTCCTTCTACTTCCCAAATGAAAGTGCTATCAACAAATACTATGACGGAACAGAAATAGAAAATGAATACGCTAAAAGAAAACGGGTAAGGTTAAAAGCATGCACCAAGTTTAAACACGGCTGGTGATCTAAATTTGTGCGATGAAACTTTACCGTTGGCTTCTTAACGTGGCAGTATCTTGGGTTACTTTTACAAGATTTTCTCACAGATAACCACTCTAATACAACTGGGCCTCAGTTTGACCCCGTCTGTACATCTGAGGTGTATAATTAATTATATGATACATGTACAAGATATCGAGGGATCTTTAATAGTGTTTATAAAGCTTCCTTCCAATTATTCAGCTAGCCTACCTCAATGCCATCATAACAATGAAGGACCCTTGTGTTTGGCTTTATACACGAAGCAATGGAACTAATAGATTGAACACATTTTAGGCCATATCTCTCAGGTATAATAAATGCGAATTTCATGTACAAAAGCAACTACACAGTATCGTCAAAAATATGTCTTTTTCTGCTCAGGGAGAAGAGAATTTGTATGACGAGGTCGGAAGTTATGAATGTCTGCCGTGCGCACCCGGATGTGAAACGTGTACCGATCCCAGACCTTGTATTCTTGACCTTGATTGGATTTTACGCAGTTCTCTGTTGGGAATTTCTGTTCTTATTATGTGTTGGATCCCTATGTTAGTTTGGTTTACTGTGCAATACAGAGAAATAAAGGTACTTGGTTTGAAGTTTTTCTTTTGATGCGGACAAATAAAGGGATTTTCTCAAACATTGAATTACAAGTATCTAAGTATCTGAAAACAACAAAGAAATAATTGATAAAAACATGCTTTAGCACTTTACCTACAAAGAGAATGAAAATTATTTGCTCTGAGTGAAATTAGGATTGAGCTCTATCGATGCAAAAACGACTTGCCAGCCAGACATGCCACTTTATCAACATATACATAAATATAATATTCACACAGAATGAGCATTATGATGAAAAAAAGCGTCATTAAAAACATTCGGTTGCAGCTTAAAGTACTCATATCAAGAAAATTGATGTTTGTTTGTTTTGTTTTTCTTCTTCTTTTAACTGGAGTTGACAGACCGAAGTGATTTAATCAAACCCAAATACAGAAAATTCTGATAAATAATAACAATTGACTTCATTGCAGCTATAAAGGTGATCAGAACGCACACTAGTACGTTTGTATTGTACCTTTCAGGTTCTTAAAGCGTCCAGCCCAGTGCTACTTCGTATCATTCTACTGGGGGCTTTGTTTCTGTATACACCGGTAAGTATTATATTAACTGAAAACTGTAAAGAAGACCTAAAACTTCCTCTCTGTTCGACTGATTCTTCAATCTGTTCAGATTGAACTTTTCACGGATTCAATGAAGCAGTAGGATTTCTGTTTTATAATACCTGGAAGTGGCACTAAAATGCGAGAATCGGAAGGATCATTGTGTTTGAAATCCTCGTCTGGGAGAAATGACTGCTGTTGAAGTAAGAAGATTTACCAAAACTACGCTTCATGCATAATGACTGCCTTATGTTACATTAACTTTGATGTTTCTGTGCTGTTTATGTATCAGCCAATGAGGACAAACCGCGCTGACAATAAACCCACGCTGACAATAAACCTGCTCACATCCCGGAAGATCAATACCCCTTTTTAATGATCAACATATTTCAATTTCTAAGTGCAAAGCATTAGATCTTTTTGCCGGAGCACTTCAGATGAAGTTTTCTTTAACGATGTGTCAAATCCTTTCCTTCGGAATCTCGACGCTTCTTGTATGTCATAAATTTTCAGTATGAATAATTAGACTAAACCTGTAAAGTATTAATCCTATCGCATTCTCCCGTCAACAAAGGCATTAGAGGGTCAGAGGAGAAACATAAAGTCGGCTTTTGTTAAGTAGCCTTTGACGTTATGGACTATCTCGTAATGAAGGCCACGTCGACAAAAGCCTTACAGATAATCTTATAAGATTAGTGTCACAGACAGTTGTGATCTATGTAACCAATCGCTTGGGGTTAAGCCGATAAAAGGTTTGCTGTCAGAGACTGTTTCAAAACTTCTATTCAAAAGACAGTACTGCAGGTCGTGTGACGCTACTGTACTTGCGCATAGGCAATGTATTTTAAAAAGTTGTACTTTTTATTGTGGCAGCAAATCCACTGTAGTACAATATAACATGGTAATATAATTCACAGCCACTGTAATTAAAGTGTTTGTTCACCTGTATTTGGGGTCTGTTTACTGGTATCTTCCTAAGGTATTTTTCTATTGCGCTACCTAACAAGAACATGAACAAAGGCTGGTTTCTAGCTTCAAACCGTTCTACAGAGAGAGAAACAAACACGTAAAAAGCTCCCAAAGAAATTTCAAAGGAGAAACGAAATGTGTCCACGACATGTAATATTGTGTTTTCCTTTTTAGCTGATCATCACTTACTTTCAAGCCAGCGTCGTCGTTTGCTGTATGAGGGTCTGGTTTCGAGAAATAGGATTCGCTATTTCCTATGGGGCATTATTATTAAAAACCTGGAGGTTAGTTTCTCTACATTGTATCAACCGCTCTCCGGGAAAAGAGACGCAACATTCTTTAATGTTTGACATTATATTATTTGTTGTTAAAAACTGGTAAACCTTTGATATCCTTTACTTTTAAATGTCTGTAAAAAGTAAAATGTCAAAATTGGTATGCTTTCAACTGTGACATTTTCAAGTCTATTCAACGTGAGCCAGCATAAACAAAATGAGACGATACACGTGCAAATCAAATTCATTTTGTTAGCGCGTACTACGGTTATACTATTTTATGATTAAATACATGTTTGTGTTAGCATCGATACGGAGCGCGTTGCCAGCGATACTGGCGCGCTAACAGTATGACCTTCTTCTCTTTCGTATTAATTTGTTCATTGTTACTATTATTTACAAATGTACTGTATTTGTATCAATGATTTTCATTTGTATATTATGTTTTTCTCCACGCCCAGGATAGGGCCTGAGAATAACAAACAACCGACGAAGCGTATTGTTTCTAATATCAGGTTTCTGGTATTTTTTTTGTTTGTCATTCCATCATTTTTATATAACGGCATCTTTGAAAAAACGCAAAATAACATTAATTTGGCCGAGTGCGTATGTTTTATAAAAAATACATATCTCGATATATATTCCTCAAATTAAAGGAATATATTTTAATGGGGTGCCATATAACTTATGCAACACTCGCCAAAAACGTGGACACCTTGACTAGTTTGGTTAGATTTTATCATTTGTAACAATCAACCAATGATTCTGTGAGTGCATCTTTTGTTTGCTTTTCAGAATATCTGTTGTATTCAGAGTAAGATCGGCTCAGAGGGTTAAGATATCGGATTATGACCTCATTAAAAGACTCGTGATAGTTGTACTGTTATTCGCTACATTTCTGACCGCCCGTATGGTTGCTGGTCGACCCAGAGTAGTAGAAGGTAAGACTAACAGGTTGCCCTAGACAATTCTTAAGAGTAAGGCTATTAACAGCTCACATATTTGCAGTTCACAAGTTTCCCTGCCATTGACCAACATGATCAGTGACCAGAAACAAAACTCTACTGGTGATGGCGGATTGTGTAAAGAATTGAGCTGGTACAACTAGTCTTCTGAAATCAAAAGTTTCGGCACGAACACGACAGGATTTTAAAACAGGCTTTAGTGCGCAGGTCTTTAAACACAATTTTATAATGTATGCAACAGGATAAGTACGATTAAAGAAACTTATAGCCCTCCGCTGACACCATCTTGGAGAAAGTGTGCTTTATAATGCACATATACATATACTGATTCATTTGTGATGCAGCGTTCAATCAGTCAGCAATCGCGTGACACACACAGTGAAAATCAATATAATGTAAACCTGAAGATGTCTAAACCAATATCGCCGTTTGGTGTACAATTGCGGATTTATTCAGAATTTCCATTCTCCTATATTTTTTGTCGATATAATTTTATAATTCATGACTATATCTTTTTTTATTACCCCGTGGTGAACGGGGTCTAGATCTTACTCATTCTCTTGTTGGCGCTTCTGTTGTTGTTGTTGTTCTTCCTGTTCTTGTTCTTGCTCTTGTTCTTGTTCTTGTTGATGTAACACTAACTAAATGGACTATTTCTCTGTCAATAATGTAAGGATTGTTCTGAAAATTGGGCAATATATACCTGATAGTATTACGCAAGTCATAACGGAGCCGGAATTTTCAATTTTACCATGTTTTTTTTTAAAAAGCGAGTTTATAAAGGCACATAGCACAAAATGTCAAGACTTTGAGGCATATTTTAATAATACATGCTTCAAAGCCTGCAGCCACATGATTCGTGTCTGCTGCAGGCCACGGGGTGTGTCTGGCAGTGCGGACTTTTTTTTTTTTATCTCTTATGACGTTTATTTGAAATCATTTTTCAGAAAGTTATTTTCTCAAAAAGCTCATCTATAATCATTTATCAGAATTATTGAAATGAACCATTGTTGGGCTGTTTGCTGTTTGATTTAGGCTCACCTCTCTTAATTTAAAAAGTTTTCTTAAATTTTTCTTTAATAAGAAGTAAAACATTACGCATCAGTTTGTTTGTTTTTTACCATGAAAGTTTCAACGCATTCAGGGAACGTGTGTAGAATTCAATAGCATATACTACGTAAAACACAAAAACAGTTCAACTGTATCTGAGAAGTTGTACACTGGATGGCTGGCTCTCGTGCTAGCCCACCGACTTGAGTGACGTACGGAAATTTCTCAGAGGACTGTGGCCAACACAGTGTTACTCTACATGGTTTCTTAAAATATAAATAATACTCTTGATTGCGAAGTTCAATATTAATCAAACTAACGACAATATTTTACAGATTGACAAAGATTTTAAGCATTATCCCCGTACAGCTTCCCTCCAACTACAAAGATAAAATTAATAAGTAAAACGTCGCCACATGAACAAAACCTGCTGGTATTAACGTCTTCCAAGTTAAGCTCTGTTTCTATTGGCTAATTCCTGGTTTTCTGTTAACTTAAGGCAAACACACAAGTGGTTTGAAAAGTTACCAATGTTCATCGGACTGGTGGGATCACTCGGCCGCTATTGGTAAGTGGAACTATTTAATGAAAGTGAAAGACAGAACCAAACAAATCAAGCACGACTCAGTAAGTGAACTGTTTACAGCAACTTCAAAAAAAAGGTTCAGTCTATGGGAATTATAGCCATCTTCTTTCGTGCTTTATTTGTAGGTTTTGTCCTGTTAAACGAAAACGAAATACTTTACTTTGCACTGTCCACACGTCTTTAGTACCCAATTTAGTGCAATGTAGGATAGGTACGTTTATCAAGAATTAAACGTCGAATACATATACCGGTGTAAGTAACGTTTGATTTATGCTCATCTCTCTTAATTTAAAACATTTTCTTAAGTTTTTGTTTAATAATAAGTAAAACATTAAGCATCAGTTGTTGTTTTTTTACCATGAAAGTTTTTTTTTTCTTTTTACAGTGGAAGTGTTATTTTTACTATGGGGAGTGCGGCTCTGTATTGTAGTCCGGAAAGCCCCTTCAGAGTTCAACGAAAGTCGCTTTATTAGTTGGGCTATATATAACGAAACAGTTTTAGCCATATTTCTCAATGTATCAATGTAAGTATTAAACGTCACGGTTTTCTGTAAATGTAATATTCATCGGTTAATTCAAAGTAAAAACAATTTCGAATGTAAATGTACCCACTGGAGGGCCAAACAAGTACAGAAGAGCGTTGTCAGATTTTATTTAAACAAAGAGCTCACGGGGAACCCCAGGCTTTGACCAACATGTAGGTTCTATATGGCCGACTACAAAAGGCTTTATCATGGGCAGTGTGGAACAGGTATCTCAGTTTTGTGTATATATTGGTGTTTTCTTGGTTATGAAAGAAATGATACGCTACACAAACTTAAAACAACTTGCCCATTCCACATACACTGTATTTAAACACACTACGCCAAGTCTTAGAGAGGACAGTCCGTTAACAGAAGACGACAATACCGTGAACTAAATGTAATCTTTATAAAACAAAAGTAACTGTTTCTTCCCCGTATGTTTCAGGGTTTTTCTTCAGCATCCTTTTCCATCCAACCCTGACTTGTTGTATATTGTACAGTTCATTCATACCCAATTAACTACTGGTGTTACCTTAGCATTTCTCTTCGGTAGTAAAGTAAGTATACCGGTGTATTATCAGCCTACACACCTTATATTTTCACCTGACAGCAGTGTGACAGAGCACTGTGAGATTGTGGTCTTTTTCAATACTGAGTCCAAACCTCACAACACAGATCCATGCGCTGTCAATGTGGTTTAATCTTCCAATTTAACTTCTTAATTGTTGACCCATTTACCCGGAAATACGAAGTTGATAAGTGTCAATTTTAGTATAGTTCACAAGCTGTTTACTAATTTATCGAAGAACGCTAACAAGAGGGGTGAAGTCAAAGATATGGACAACGGTGTCCACACCTATATGGAAAAGCCAATAATACAGCCTTTAATGCCTTTCCAAGACAGGTCAATCTCTCTGAGTAGTGTATTTACCATTTTTTTTACAAAATGAACAACATTTTCTCTGATTGTTATTTTGCAGGCATATATAGTATTTAAATATCGAGGCCGTGAGCAGCCCACACACACAACGATGGTAAGCAGCAGAGGCTCGCGTCATAAATACCCACCCACAGCTCTGACCACGGTAACAACAAGTGGGAATCAGTCTACTGTGGGTGAGAGAATCGAGTCTCCACCCGAATATGATACACTCATGGAAAAAGACGTTCAAACTATAATCCAGGTACATATATTCAAGTAGTTATCTGCTATGTATAGACAGGGGTTAGGGCCCCGAGTTTCTACTCAGTCAATCTTATAATGGAAGAATTAGAAACTAGGGGAGATGCGTAAATACTATGTTCGGTTTATAAGTTCCTGAAATTTAAACATGTAAAAAGATAACCTCCAAACGATTAAGTTGTGTTGGTATATATAATATATTTCGGCTTGGGTATATAATCTATACCAACATGACTTCCTTTGTCGGAGTTACGCTTAGTTATAAAAGTCATTCATTCGTTTAGATTCCTTACATAACAGTGGCAATGAACAAATATATTGCGTTAAAAATAAACATCCCAGATAAAAATAACCTATCGATTGATGAATTCATTTTATACAATCGTACACATGTCATGATTTGTTCTCTTCCAACAGGAGGAATTTCGTCGATTATATACCCAACTAGAAGTGTTAAAACAGCGTAATATGAAAATAGGCAATCCTCATCTACAGCATAAACTTTCTGCTATGACGGAGGCGGCAAAAGATGATAATTTACCAGATTCTACTCCAACATCGCCGAACCTGAACGGGAAAAGAGTAGTAATAAATTTGGACAATTTTCATGAGGCTACAAGTGTTTAACACATGGTGGGTCACCCGGATAATAATAACATAAGCAATGGCACCTCACAGAAGAATAACATACTCCTGTTGTCTTGGATCGCTAATTCTACGCTTCTTGAAAAAGATGTGTACTATGCACCACCGCGTCTGTTATTGTTCCCATCGCGTTTAGCTTGCCGAGCGTGAACAGCACACATCAAAATCCGTTATCGCCATTGAAATGTAAACAGCCTTGAAATCCATCACAAAAGAAATCTAATGTGTGAAACATTTCATGGGCAGAGTGAGACTGTTTCAGAGAGAATTCACGTGCAATAGAAGACATCAATGTATCATTATACATCTTATTCGTGGAAATTCTAACAGACTTTACCTTCAATGTAACTGTGGACAAGTTCATTTATCCAAAATGCTGGCCTCCACAGTTTACGTGTCTCTCTGTTTCCTGGAATTCAGGAAACGGATTGTCTGAGTAAAGCGGCATGACTCCGGATGAAATGATACAAATAGGTCCAGGATGTGCTCATGACCCTAGATTCAGACGCCATTCAAATAGGTCCCGGATGTGCTCATGACCCTAGTGTCGAACACCATTCAAACAGGTCACGGATGTGCTCGT
>JAVFBZ010015224.1:0-19659 GCA_032466195.1 Katharina tunicata | reverse complement strand
GACCCTGGATTCAGACGCCATTCAAATAGGTCCCGGATGTGTTCATGGCCCTAGATTCAGACGCCATTCAAATAGACCTCTGATGTGCTCATGACCCCAGTTTCGGACGGCATTCAAATAGGTCCCGGATGTGCTCATGACCCTAGTGTCGAACACCATTCAAACAGGTCACGGATGTGCTCGTGACCCTGGATTCAGACGCCATTCAAATAGGTCCCGGATGTGTTCATGGCCCTAGATTCAGACGCCATTCAAATAGACATCTGATGTGCTCATGACCCCAGTTTCGGACGGCATTCAAATAGGTCCCGGATGTGCTCATGACCCTAGATTCAACGCCATTCAAATATGTCCCGTATGTTGTCATGACGTCATGGGACGTCGTCATATTGACGGGATAGAGGAAGACTGACTGGCTGATTCTGCATATGTATGAGACATTCATACATTTACAAAATCCGGAATATTCTTGTGGGATTATTCTGAAGTTCTAAAGAATATTGTAATCTGGGATGACACTTTCCACAAACTATTGTGCACTATTGTAAAGCTGCCACTGCATGGGTTTTCAAGTCTTCAACTTGCCCATAAGGCCTACATCATATACTTAAACCGCCATGTCATTGTCGTCCCTGGAATTTGTCGTTGGTTGCATTATCAGATGTATCATCTACCAAGAGATCAGAGCAACACCATGTGCTCGACGTTGGCATTAGCTTGTGGCTATATATTCTTCATCTTCTTTGCAAATTTGTTTTGACTAAGAGCTGCATACTACAGTATTGTCAAACTAGGCTTGCGAACCTGCCAAAATGGACTGACAAATGGCTCATTGTGTTTTGTCTACCATTGCATGTAAATACACGTTTAACATTTTGTTTAAATCAAATGTCTAGTGCTATCGTTATTATTTGTTATCATGTTGAATTTTGCGATTATATCTCTCTTTTTTTTATTATTAAAAAAATTTTAAAAGTTTTTGAACACTCACTCCACGAATTGTTTAACTACTCAATGCACCTAAATGTATCTTTGATGAACCGATAGAGAGAAAGCATGGCTGGTGTCTGATGTTATCACATCGGGAACATGTACACAATGTAGTGTTTCATACGTAGACAGGAGAACCTTAAGGCGGGGATGTATGCCTGGATACGGGTCCCAATGTACATGTTGTATGCTTCTTTTTTCGCTTGCCAAAACCTCGTTAGCTTCGTGTGAATTCCTCTATGCGGACGCTTTACTTTATAGAGCAAACACAACTCTCTCGTTATATCAATCACTCAATGAAATGATGTCGTGTCGGAGCAATGTCAAAGTCTCGTTCTTGTTTTTATCAAAGATATTTTTCTAGCTCCAATAGAGTGTAAGTGGAGCATAGGCCGTAATTGTCTCAAATCATGTCGGCTCAACTTTGTTATAATATGATGGATTAAAGGGATCTTCTAACAAAAATATTGAGTTTTTTTGTTCAGATTGAAGTTGTTTGTGTCTTATTTCGTGTGCATAATAAGACAGTTGCTTGCCACGTAAATAAGACTCGAAATCTTATTGGAATTAATGCATGAAAATATGCCTGCGTATTGAGTAATATTGTGAACGTGAAAGCTTCAGTTTGATGATGTTACAGCACAAGTTCTACACAAATCATGGGCGAAGGTTATAAAAGGTACTTGAATCTACTCACGGTTTGAGTATGTGCCCAACGGTGTCGACCCCGGAACCATGCTCTAAATTTAAGGTTATAAAAAAAGTTGAGTACGCCTAACGAGTTCGACAAGGCTCGATTCCTGATCATGTTATCCACCATGCTTAAAGCCGTACACAACGAGAAACTATAAATATAGTTATGATGGGTTTAAGTGCATTTTAACATACCCTTTTCGATTCAATTTTGACAACCAGTTCTTTATATTGAGCAAAACTGGTTCTTCACAACATGCAAAATCTCTTTCGAAGCAACCGTTACGCCGTTCTATCTTCTACACTGAAGAGCTCCACAAAAGCGTGCACAAGCGACTTGAATTTGTACTCAGCTGAGTTTGTGCTCAACATATTTTATAACCACTCAATTGTAGCACTTATTCAAGAGAAAATAGAAAACGCCAATAACATTACTCAGGGGAGTACAATCCCAAGATTTGAGCACAGGCTCCGACTTGAGTATGCTCAAGTTTTTATTAACTCCACCCCTGTGCGATGTTTTGGAGTTGTTGGCGTTACAGCACAAATTTGCACCGCCATCTACGCAAAACCGTGCGATGTTTGTTTGATTAAATTAGGTGTAACATCGAATTGATTTCGAAGGGTTTCGTATGACGCCATGTATTGCAATTGTATGAGGAGTAAAACTATCTATAAGTCAATGTATTTAATTATGCGAATAAGGAGGTTAGACCCCTTTGACGTTTTAATTTTAAACTTAATAGTATGGTAACGGTATTTTAAGACGTCGATGGATGGAGTAGCAAACGTTGCTCCTCGTTTGCGGATATCACAGAAAAACAACCAGACCGACACGAGATAGTATCATCATCTGACCAATGGCTATGGGGACATTGTAATTATAAACATAACTTGGACAAATTCATTTTCATTTTATGCATTGGGCGGGCTTAAAACACACCAATTCTAGCAGAAGACGAAATATAAAGTTAAGACAGTACCGAAATTCGCTCTGTGACACAATGAGTTATTATGCATTATGACCACTGATGACAATTAACTCTTCGTTTCAACTATAGTCTTTACTGGAGTTGAATCTGGTATGTAAATAAAGATGCGACTGTTCTGAATCTTTCATGGGACAAGTAGTGGATTAGAAGTTGCCACAGTTCATTTTCTCTCTAAGAAACTCATTTCAAGGTCATGATTAAGTACAGCAGACAACCTGCACCTCTTTAGCACACAATCCGATACTTGACAACCTTAATAATGCAAAACAATCGATACTTGAAGTAAGAAATGTGTTTGTTCTATCGATTGAATTATTAGGAACTATGCCATCTATTGTTCATTATTTCCACTTCACACCCTGCGAATCACGATTTATGAGCAGACGATTCCTCTGTGGGCATCTGGTCACTGTCTAACTGAGTAAATCATGAATAGCCTTCTGGCTGGTCCGTGAATCCCCACAACTCTGTTAATTAATGCTAGGAATGGCCGCGCCCCTAGTCAAGTAAATGATATTTGTTTCTGGTCAGCTAATTGTTAGTTATTAATTTCATTATTATTATTTTTAATACGAATTGTAAATGCCGAATCCTCGAAGCTATTCTAAAGAGATACACCTCATCCAGCATTTGATATCATTTCCTTGAAATAAGAACCAAGCTTGAATAGAACACGCCAAAAATCTTAATCAACAACAACGTTAGATAAAGGTTCGCTTAGTCTAGAGGGTGCGGATTAGTTCATGTGAATGATCGTGGGATCTTAGCTACAAAAGTGTAGACGAAACAAGACGGCTAAATCCGTAAAACGCCAGTCTGAGTGTTCACTCTATTGTTGACCGTAATTTAAAACAGTCTCTGGACGTATTATATTGACAGGACATTTCCGACAGAACACCTTTCATACAATTCTACCTGGTTACATGTATAATTAAGAAACAATGATCGTTCTAGACGAAACAGGACGGCTTAAAGCGTAAATAGCCAGTCTGAGTGTTCACTCTGTTATTGACCGTAATTTAAAACAGTCTTGACACAAAAAATAGTTCAATGATCGTTCTTGTTTTCTGTGATGGCTTCCTGTTTACTTCAGGCTTCATTGCTGACTGGATATCTATGCACCGAACAATCAGATAGATGCCCCTTTCGACGCTAGGTATATAGGGCGTCTGGGGAATAACCACTGGCATTCTTACTAGGTTTTTGACCCGCTACAAAATCGCCATGTTAGTAAAATACTCCTCAGGCCGACGCCATGTAATAAACAGTAAATAATCTAAAGCAAGCCATCTAATAAACTAATTTCTATCGCATATTTAAATTTGAAAGAAGGTAATATTCTCAATGGCGATATTGTGATTGTAGACATATTTATAGACACAGACATTAAAGTTATTTCAACATTTTATTTCATTTACTTACAATATCTTTATACAATTCTCTACATTTATACAAAAATGTATACAATTCTACACTTACTCTGTGAGTCCTTAAATTGTGTGGTAAACATTTTATCCAGCGGCGGAATGATCTGAGCTCTTATCGTTTTAGCACCCCTTGGTAGTTCAAACTCCTATTTTCAGCGGCATGTGAACGGATTGAACCAAACAAAAAGAGTAAGTGATGGTATTTAAACTCCGCCTGTGGAGACAAATGCTCGAATGTATGCGGTTAAATTGATGAAAGGGGTGGCCAGGTGTATTTCACCACATTGCACAATGTGTTCGATAAATATTATTTATTCAACACCTGTTGTGCAGTGGTAGAAGTCAAATTGCTTTTAGATTGATAGACTAGTCGTTAAAACTCCATAAAATCCAGACGCTAATTAAGCAATAAATCACAATTAACCTTAAATGTTAGAGGAAGTGTCGCTTACTGAAGTTTTATAATGTACTTAGATGTGTATGACAATGTATGTCTCACTCAAACGTTGAAATACTTTCAAATGCACCAAGTAATTTGATTTCGAAAGTTAAATAAATCACATAAAGAGGATTAACACTTAAGGAACGAATTCCAAGAAAGTCAGTGTGAATTTGACATCTTGGTTTCCGAGCAATATTAAAAACCATATAATTATATCGCACACATTAAGTTTCTTCCAGGTTGACATTAAGCTTTAAGTGTAATACAGGCGGAAATTATGCATTATGTGTATTACATGCTGAAATTTAGTGTCCTACAGGCGGACGTTTAGTGACCTACAGACAGATATTAGGAATGTAGTGTCCTACAAGCGGACATTTGGCATTTAGTGTCGGATATTTAGTGTCCTCCAGGCGGACATTTAGCATTCAGTGTCCTACAGATGGACATTTAGTGTTATACAAGCAGATATTTAGTGTCCTACTGGCAGACATTTAGTGTCATACAGGCGGGTATTTCTGTTCCTACATGTCGACATTTAGTGTCCTACAGACAGACAAGTTAGGGCTCTACATGCGGAAATTGAGTGTCCTACAGGCGGGCATTTCTTTTCCTACAGGCGGACATTTAGTGTAGTACAAACAGACATTTAGTATTTCACAGGCGGACAATTAGTGTAGTACAGGCAGACAGTTAGTGTCCTACAGGCGGATATTTAGTGTAGTACAGGCAGATATTTAGTTTCCTACATGCGGATATTAAGTGTAGTTACAGTAAGACATTTAATGTCCTACAGGCGGACAATTAGTGTACTACAGACAGACATTGGGTGTCATACAGGCGGACAATTAGGGTAATACAGCCAGACATTTAGTATCCTATAGACATTTAGTGTAGTACAGGCAGACATTTAGTGTCCTACTGGCGATCATAAAGTTAAATACAGACATTCATTTAGTGCCCTATAGGCAGGCATTTAGTGAAGTACAGACAAACATTTTGTGTCATACAGGCGGGTATTTCTTTTCCTACATGTAGACATATAGTGTCCTACAGACAGACAAGCAAGGGCCCTACATGCGGACATTTAGTGTCCTACAGGCGGGCATTTATTTTCCTACAGGCGGACATTTAGTGTAGTACAAGCAGACATTTAGTATTCTACAGGCGGACAATTAGTGTAGTGCAGACAGACATTAAGTGTCCCACAGGCGGACAATTAGTGTAGTACAGGCAGACATTTAGTATCTTAAAGACATTTAGTGTAGTACAGGCAGACATTTAGTGTCCTACACGCGGACATTATGTTAAATACAGACAAACATTTAGTGCCCTACTGGCGGGCATTTAGTGTAGTACAGGCAGACATTAAGTATCCTATAGACATTTAGTGAAGTACAGGCAGACAGTTTGTGTTATACAGGTGGACATTTAGTGTCATACAGGCAGGCATTTCTTTTCCTACAGGCGGACATTTAGTGTAGTACAAGCAGACATTTAGTATTCTACAGGCGGACATTTAGTGTAGTACAAGCAGACATTTAGTATTCTACAGGCGGACATTTAGTGTAGTACAAGCAGACATTTAATATCCTACTGGCGGTCATTTCTTTTCCTACAGGCGGACATTTAGTGTAGTACAAGCAGACATTTAGTATTCTACAGGCGGTCATTTAGTGTAGTACAGGAAGATATTTAGTGTCCTACTGGCAGATATTTAGTGTAGTATACTGGCAGACATTAAGTACAGTCCAGGCAGATATTTAGTGTCCCACAGGCGGATATTTGGTGTCCTACAGGCGGAAATTTAATGTAGTGCAAGTAGACATTTATTATTTTACAGGCGGACAATTAGTGTAGTACAGGCAGACATTAAGTGTAATACAGGCAGACATTTAGTATCCTATAGACATTTAGTGTAGTACAGACAGACATTTAGTATCCTACAGACATTCAGTGTAGTACAGGCAGACATTTAGTGTCCTACAGGCGGACATTATGTTAAATACAGACATACATTTAGTGCCCTACTGGTGGGCATTTAGTGAAGTACGGGCAGACGTTTAGTACATACAGACGGACATTTGTGTAGAACAAGCAGGCATTTAGGGTCCTACTGGCGGACATTTAGTGCATCACGGGCAGACATTTAGTTTCTTGCAGACAGACATTTAGTGTCCTACAGGCGGGCATTTGTTTTCCTACAGACGGACATTAAGTGTAGTACCGGCATATATTCAGTGTCCTACAGGCGGACATTAAGTGAAATTCAGACAGACATATAGTGTCCTACAGGCGGGCATTTCTTTTCCTACAGACGGACATTAAGTGTAGTACCGGCATATATTCAGTGTCCTACAGGCGGACATTAAGTGAAATTCAGACAGACATTTAGTGTCCTACAGGCGGGCATTTCTTTTCCTACAGACGGATATTAAGTGTAATACCGGCAGATATTTTGTGCCTACAGGCGGACATTTAGAGAAATACAGACAGACATTTAGTGTCCTACTGGCGGACATTTAGTGAAGTACAGGCAGACATTTCTATTCCTACAGGCGGACATTTAGTATAGTCCAGGCGGATATTTGGTGTCCCACAGGCGGACATTTAGTGTCATACAGGCGGGCATTTAGTGTAGTACAAGCAAGCTTTTAGTGTCCTACAGGCATACATTTCATGTCCTACTGGCGAACATTCATTGTCATACTGGCGGGCATTTAGTGTAGTACAAGCAGGCATTTAGTGGCCCTACATGTGGACATTTAGTGTATTACGGGCAGACATTTAGTTTCTTGCAGGCAGACATTTAGTGTCTTACGGACGGGCATTTAGTTTAGTACAAGCGGTCATTTAGTGTCCTACACTCTGCCTTTTACCGGTAGTAAAACATTATAGCACAAAAACCAATAGAGATAAAGCTGATAAGTTTTGTTTCACATGTACTACAATACAGTAATAGAAAAATTATTACAAACTAATCATCTTGTCTATACTGAGATGTCCATGATAACTATAACGATTTGGCAAGTTGAATGAAATATGTTTTCATGCATTCAAAACAATTGGATTGAAATGTACATATAACAAGATAACCGCCAAGCTAGGGTATTATGAAATGCACAGTATACTCCAGTTTAATGTGAGAACTTCATCAGTAGAACTTCTTTTCCACTGCACAGGAAGTGTTTTGTGCAAATTGTTATACCTAGTTATAATGTTTAACTTATGAGCTTTGAGACAATAATGAAAACAATCTACCTGAAAGTGAAAATTCAAGATGGCTGCCAATATGTGTTTGAATGTCAGTAAAGTGACACAAGATGGCCGCCAACTAAGTTCTGCAATAACTGCTACATATAAAGTCAAGACATTTATAAGAAGAAGAAAGACTTTGCCCTGCATAACTGATGCACTGGATGCATAAAGGTACTATCAGTGTTTTGTGCAAATTTTATACCTTGGAACAATGACAATTGGTGATCTTTGAAACAGTAATTGAGAAATTCTTAATTCTTGAAGTGAAAATTCAAGATGGCTGTCAAGGTGTTGGTATGAACAAGTGACAAGCCTTCTAGGATTTACCTCAGTAGACTGAAATGTACTTACTTACCAACACATTCATTTTAAGTAGGTCTGTAACCATCACACGAATGTGTTACTAACTCAGTAAAAATAAGCAAACACCATTGGTGAAAATCAATCAACATCAAACCCAATTCCCAGGACAGGTGGTAAATGAACTAAAGGCTGACTACTCATGGAAGGAGGACAGAGATCTTGTCGTACATGCTACTGTTGTTTGAAGACAAATGAAATCTTCAGACAGAAGTTAGCCAACTCAAAGACCTGGAAGACTCTAAGAAGATTAAACCTTGTTTGTTTGCGAAACAAGGACATCACAGCTGGAGATTGAAGAACCCCAGGAAAAAATCAACACACCTGTCATAATGGTCACTCACTCTACCAAAGCAAAGATGTTTAGACTTCCCACCAGGAAACAAGCCCTGTGGTCAACCCAATTGACAGAACTACCTTACATAAGCAGACTTCTTAATCTACTTTACTAATTAGAAGTTATGCTAAGGGGTGTCAACATCACCTGAAAAATTTAAACTTTTACATTGTACAGTATGTGTATAGTAAAGTATTTTATTAATGAAATAGGCCTACCTTGTTTTGAAAATGTTGTTATGGGATTTCATGTTTATATGACAAATTGATCCATTGGAAACTACTGAAAATGGTTGTGCTATGTCATTGTTTACATTGAACAACAGTCACTATTCAACAAATACAAATCTGACTGGATTCATATATCTTTATGAATAATTTTCTATATCCATTTAGAATATGCTATAGGGTACCATAGAAAAATGTTATATAGGAAAATCTCATAGGGTTCGTTTAGGATGCCATAAGAAATTAGTAAATAATTCATATTGGATTCTTGTAGGATTCCTATAGGATTCCTACAGTATCCCTTAGAAAAAATCCTAAAGGAATTTGTTCAAAATCTAAGTGGAGCCTTTAGGAAAAGCTTCCTTTAGGATCCTATATGATTTTTTGTTAGGGTAGATAGTGTCACTGTATCAGTGATGTATGTAGACAGTGCCCCTGTGTGAGTGCTTCCTGTAGACAGTGACCCTATGCCAGGGCTTCATGTAGACAGCGTACCTGTTTCAGTGCTTCGTCTAGACAGTGCCCCTGTATCAGTGCTTCCTGTGTACAGTGCCCATGTATCAGTGCTTCCTATAGACAGTGTTCCTGTATCAGTGTTCCTGTATCAGTGCTTCCTGTGTACAGTGCCCCTGTATCAGTGCTGTCTGTAGAGAGTGTCCCTGTATCAGTGCTGTCTGTAGACAGTACCCCTCTATCAGTGCTTCTTGGAGAGAGTGTCCCTGTATCAGTGCTTCCTGTAGACAGTGTTCCTGTGTCAGTGTTCCTGTATCAGTGCTTCCTGTGTACAGTGCCCCTGTATCAGTGCTTCCTGGAGAGAGTGTCCCTGTATCAGTGCTTCCTGTAGACAGTGTTCCTGTATCAGTGCTTCCTGTATGGCCTGTAGCCAGTGCCCCCGTATCAGTGTTGTCTGTGGACAGTGTTCCTGTATCAGTGCTGTCTGTAGACAGTGTCCCTGTATCAGTGCAGTGTTGTCTGTGGACAGTGTTCCTGTATCAGTGCTGTCTGTAGACAGTGTTCCTGTATCAGTGCTTCCTGTATGGCCTGTAGCCAGTGCCCCCGTATCAGTGTTGTCTGTAGACAGTGTTCCTGTATCAGTGCTTCCTGGAGAGAGTGTCCCTGTATCAGTGCTTCCTGTAGACAGTACCCCTGTATCAGTGCTTCCTGTAGACAGTGTCCCTGAATCAGTGCTTCCTGTAGACAGTGTCCCTGTATTAGTGCTTCCTGTATGGCCTGTAGCCAGTGCCCCCGTATCAGTGTTGTCTGTAGACAGTGCCCCTGTTTCAGTGCTTCCTGGAGAGAGTGTCCCTGTGTCGGTGCTTCGTGAAGACAGTGTCCCTGTGTCTGTGATTTGTGTAGAAAGTGTCTTTCTATGAGTGCTTCCTGTTTTATTCGGTTTGTGTGTTAAGGGTAGTTATAATCAGGCCTTGTCTGGCTGGCCGTCAAAATCAAAACATTCCGCTCTTTTCAACCGTAAGCACAAGACCTTAGTCTGTTAATCACTTTGCAGTAAACCTATATCATTGTAGGGGGCGATGGCTCAGTTCCTGATGCATGGTACATTGGTACTTGTTTTTACTTACAAGCTTGAGGTTCTTTAATTTTGTGCCAAACTTTCCTCTTAAAATCTCCAATTTAGAGCAAATATTTCTTAACATTAAAGGCGTCACTTTTCTTTGCACACAAACCTATTTTCTTAATATAACAAACTGGAAAAACATGGTTAAAAGAAAAGGAAAAAAGAAAAGAAAACATTGTACAGAAATACTTGGCAATGTATACGAACCCTGCCCGCTCAATTATCATCAACTTTACATTTGCACTACTCAAGTGTGAGATATAAATTATTTATTACCTCCTTTCCCATTTGCAAGCTTCCCTGTTACAGCAATAATGGAATACACTTGTTCCATGCATGTATACATTATTAATGATAACTTACCTAGGTATGGCCACAAACCCTCTCAGTTATCGATTATAGTTTGATTGTACGGATAGTAAACATAATTGTTATCAATATATCCAGACGTGGACAATCCATCTTAGTCATGTTTTTATTATATTGGTTATAGTTCTTTGTTTTGTTACAGTGTTTTGTATTATAATGTTTATTCACTGTTTATCACCTGCATGTCTGCAATACTCAACCAACTGCTCTGCACGTTACAGCGAGACACTTGTTTTAATGTCAACATTATACAACACTCAAAATAAGAATAGCTTACTCTCAGTCGACTATAGAGTGGAGTCATCAATAGGTTTACCTGGGTGGCTGGTGGAAGCTTCCTGTGCCCTGGTGCGCTCGCAGATCATAAGTTGCATCAGGAATCCGATTTGATGTGGTGTCCTGTCTTTCGTCCTGTGTGTCCTCTGACAAACATCAAACAAACAAACATTCCATATCACATTCATAGGTTTAAACAATATTTTGATTTCGAATGAAAAGGCGGCAATAGGGATTGGCGAACAGACTTGTAGCCTGTTCAAACCCCTATTCCTAACATTTCATATCAGACATTTTAATATCCACATCACGTGATCTTACATCAAGTATGTTAATTATTTAAAAACTGTTTGCATTCCAGTTGTCTTTTTTAATAAGTTGGTTTGGTTAGACATGTTATAACCTTAACAGACTCATTGAACAATATCATACACGACTATTACATTAAGAGTCCATTTAGGAACACATGTGACATGATAGATCCGGCATTTAACCAGACACAAGAAATCAAGACAAGAAACTATGGGCAAGGTGTACGTGTTCTCAGACGCCGGTTACTCATTAGATGTCACATGGACACGACCGACTTGTGGTCGGAACGGCGATCAAATACTGACTGGGTGTAACCACATTAAATTACCTGATATGAAATGTTTTATATTGTTTCATTATTAGCTTTTTACTGAATTCAGTTTATATACGCGCTGGCTTTTAGATTTACTGTCCATGCCATCATTGAACAACTTCAATCGTAAACAGGGGGCTATTAAACCGTGAGTCAGTTTTCTTATCTACGTGTGATACATGTATATTTACGACTAGTCGGCCATATATTTGCGCTTTTATGTACACAGAATATATTTCTGAAGCGTAAAAAAAACGATCCTAGCAAAATTTATGTCCAGTACGGTCAGGAAGATTTATTCTAGACAGAACATTCTAGTATGTGGTAAATTGTTTTCAAATTAAAAATGTTTCCTTACAATACGCATTTGCATTTAAGTTGGATAATAAACATAAACAGACTTATTAGGTGGAGAAAGTCATGGTCTCAATTCCCTAACAACAATAGATAAAATACACAAACTCAGTGTCAGTATAGCTTTAGTCTCTATTACATCATTGGAATCCCATTACTTCATTATCAGTATAGCTTTAGTCTCTTCTACATCATTGAAATGACATTACCACTGTATCAGTATAGCTTTAGTCTCTACTACATCATTGAAATGACATAACCACAGTATCTGTATAGCTTTAGTCTTTACTACATCATTGAAAACCCATTACCCCAGTATCAGTATAGCTTTAGTCTCTACAACGTCATTGAAATGACATTACCATAAATATAAGTATATTTCTGACCTCTGCATTTATCCATCAGTCGAGTCAGTCCATTGTGTTAATCTATACTGAATTACTTCCTAATACAAATACATGTATCCGTAAAGCAATGTGGCTTGGCGTGATTTGTAAACTAGTGTGCAACAGAAGCAATCCGCAGGACATCATTAAATTTAATACGGAAACTCAACTACAAGTGTAATTGCTTTGCACTTAAGTCTCTACTAAGTCATTGAAATGACATAACCACAGTATCAGTATAGCTTTAGTCTCTACTACGTCAATTTCTTTAGATCAACTAACTGTCTGACAAAATGTCAGGTAAGAAGTGAAAATAAACGGACAGAAAGGGCAGGTTTTTTTTCCTGACGATCGCTCTGAATGCTTCTCCGGAGATGTAGGACCCCATAGCTTCCCAGTGCTGTGTCCATCGAAATACTCATCACCTAATGCTGATGACATGGGTTTACACCGGGTTTGGAACATGCTCTAGCTTCTGATCGTGTCGTTGTTTCTGTGTATTTTATTTTTACCAGTGATGTCTCGTATAGTTTCCCCCGCGGGGCTGATTATTCTTTTTGTCGGTGATGTTCATCAAATACTTAAAAACCTTGTCAACATCAAACACACGCACATGTCATCACCTTCCTCCCATCAAATAACAACGTCTAGTTTCAAAGTCTGTCTTTTAACCACACAATATCACGTGACTGGTGGGAATTCACTATATAACCTATAATATTTTTAGTATAATTTTGCGATGATATTTAGAAGTAATCATATAAATAAATAACGTATACTACTAGGCCCTTGTGCGTTCGTGAGGTTTTAAATCTCGTTATTTGTTGAAGAGATAACTCTATCAGAATTTGAATTCATCCCACCTGAGTTGAAGTCATCTTGCAAAGACAATGTCATTTTAGCAAAGTCTATTTCTCAAAATAAATGTTTGAGATAGGGTTGTAACTTTTAGGCATATGGGAATTACGTTGAATAATGTGAACGTGTAATATCAGTTGATTTCACCTCCCTACTGACTTCTTCTGTACATTGGTGTATTTACCGCTGCGCACAAAACAACTTAGTGGATATTCATGCCTGTTGCTTCGATATAGTTATTGTTGCGTGGATGTTACATTTTACTCTGGTCTATGATAAGACAATCCACATGGCGGGATGTGTAACGGCAATAACTCAATGAAAAGTCATTCTACGGCCGTTTGTCGATGTTAGCAAAACATTTTCAAGTGATTTGGACAGCAAGGGATAGCGAAAGGCTTCCATATCACATTAAAGTCTAGTTCATCCTAACTTGCCATATATAATCCAGATGTTGTGATAATTCCTGACTTCTATGAACGTACCGCATTGACTTGTAAAGACTTTGTTGAATAAAACAAAACTGTCAATATAATCAAAACATAGGGCCTAGTTTTATCCCGTTACAGTGGATATAATTTCCATTCGCCACTTTTTCTGCTTGTTGTGTATGGGTTCAAACAAAAAATTTCTCACAGAATCCAATGTATAACTTAAAACGACCACCGTAAAGTACAAAACACAACCTTTATAATAGAACCATTCTTCGTCTGAAATGAAGAGCGTTATTGAACCATCAAACAAGTGATTCATTTTACACAGCAAAGACACACTACGTTTTGAATGATTCCATTGATCACACTGCTCTGGCATCTGCATGACAGGTTTAGTAGAAGAGCACAATTGTGTATTTTGGCCAGAGGATCTAAATATCATTCCTGTCCGATATACAGAACCCGCCCAGCACTAATTAGCAAACCCTCGAACCACCTGGGGCCGGTTTGTCAAAACTCCATTAGCCTGACAGTCCGTTATGGCGTTGAGTCACACGGAAATGACGCCACGCCATAATAGAACTCCACGCCATAATAAAACGCCACGACATAATAGAAGTTCATTGTTATTCAACGCCAGCTAACTGGTTGTTAAGTTAACGGAGATATTAATAACTGTATCATGTTCCTTCGTCTCCGAAAATGGCGTCCAGAGAGAAAACATGTGATTACTGTGATTAAGTTCTTTGACAGCATCTTGATTTCACCAACTATGTGGAAATGGTCATTTCTGGAAGATAGCTACAAAAATAATGCAATTATGAAGTAATTACCGATTGCAAAACCTAACAAACCTGTTGCCAGCATTGGAAAGCAGTTAGAGAACCAATCAAAATACACTTGTCGTTTAAACTGTGATGGCCGCACAAAAAAAATGCTGACAAAAAAATAATACAATTTTAATGTGTGCTGATATTTGTAATCAATTTAGCGTGTGGGAAAATCTAGGCTTCTAAAAGAATTGTCTAGTATGCTTGTTTCATCAGTTTCCATCATCTGAGAGTTTTTAAATCAAAGTGCTTCACACTGATCTTGCAATGAACATTTCATAACAGATTTCCAATTCCTGTTCAACCCGTTTTTTAAGAAAAAAAAAATAAGGGCGAATGATATGACATATTTAATGAGGGTCTTTCCGTTCGTCTTGACTGCTTGACATCTGCATGGAGCCCAAGCTGTAAAACACAAATGTATCAGTTTTCCATTCCAATAAAACCCTTTTTCTCGATATGATATTGCATGAAGAAGATTTAATAGCATACATGCTCGAGTGCGTAATGTGATTGGTAATCCACGAGACGGGAATCTGTTTATCATAACTCTTCTATGAAATTATCGTCTGTAGTGCGAGTAGCGTGCCAATTAAGACGCTTCCGATTTTTCTGCTTTCCAAAATCAGGATATCAAAATTATCTACCCGTGTTACCTTTCTTCCTGTTTTGTTGTGACATTACCAAGATTGTCTGCATTTCTTACATCCGATATATCAAAGAAGAGAGAAGAGATTCTAAGTTTAACTTTCAGGTCAACTAGCCTGGTTTGATCATATATAAAGTACATGTACATAGGTGGATTTAAAATCAGGCAGTGCTCGTCGAAATCTGTACGATTTACCTACCAATTTTTAACGTGTGATAAATCAAGTGTCACATTATTATTGCCGATAAGCAGACGTCAAATGTACGAGTGCCATGAGTTCTCTCCTGGCTGCCTGGTTAATTAGCTGTTAGTTATTTCAATATTCCAAACATTCAATGCTATGATAGGCTTTGGGATTACAGTTGGTCTCTATACATAGAACTGCAATGTTGTTGTATGGTGGATACGAAGGATTGGCAAAGATAAATGCAGATTCAAAGTCAATAGAACTTATATTAAACAGAAACTAAAAGTTACATTTTACTTTCGCTACGCGCCAGATCAGTATATATAGTTATTAGCGAGCACAACGTAAAATAGAACATAAACTAAATACGAATTCAGGATATAACATATTCCCTTTTGTACAAGAAAATTACTTGACTTTAAATGGAAGTTTAACTTGACATTTAGACAGTAATTTGACTGAGATATTTTCGCATATAATGCTATAAAGAACAAATAAGCAAACTTTAAAGTCCAATAAATGCGTTAATTGAGGAAACAGAACTTAATACTATTTAACTAGTTCTTGTTGAAATACGAAATCAAATGTCACATAAAACAACTCTTATCGTTAAGTCTGAGGAGATTTAGTGTTTTTATCAAATCATATAAATTTTATAACAGTTTAGAGTTCACTGATAATCACGCATCCATACAGGAGGTCGGTGATGTCTGATACTTCTGCGCGGTTGGATTTGTGTTGGGGTATGAGCATTACGATCATTAGTATCCAGTACTGGGAAATTATCTTCAGTTCCACTGTGTTGTCGTAAGCAGTATGTTTTGTTACGAACGTGTACTGGTTTAAATACATTCCACTTTCTCCCGTTGTCTAGAGTTACACAATTTCCGTTAACTTTTAGAATGGTGTATGGGCAGGAAAATTTGGAATCACCTTTAGGAACATGGTACGGTAATTTAACCTTCAGAGAATCACCAACATGAACGTTGTGATGTTTAGCTCCACGGCATTATCAGTGTAGATCTTAGATTTAGTCTGTTTATTCTGAACACCTTTACGAATGTCAGAATCACTGATCGGTGTAAATTTTAAAGATAAGATTGTAAATCGGGTATTCGCTTTTCTTCAAATGGAGATACACCGGTCGTAGAATTAGGTGTTGTCCGGTCAGCGAATAACAGTTCTTGAATGGCAATTTTCCAAGGACGGTTTTCAATTGTAGCTGTCGGAAGTCCTTCTTTCACTAGTCTATTCATTTTTTCCAAAAGTCCGTTTGATCTTGCGTAGTACAGGGAAACAAAATGGTGTTTTATTCCATTCTGATTTAGAAAATCTTTCATCTCTTGTGAAGTGAATTGAACACCATTATCCGTTACGAGTTCTTTGGGTAAACCTTCACTGATGAATACTGTAGTCAAGAATTTGATAACAGTTTCTGTAGTAGAAGAAGTAAACTAAAGATCAGACCATTTGGAATAGTAGTCGACTAAAACCATTACATAACGTAAATGTGCATGGTTGATTGTTGTAGGGCCCCATAATATCGAATGCTATCTCTTCCCCATGAGCATTAGGAAATCGAACTGGTGTCATGGGAGCATTTAAAGTTTTCTTAGTTTGTATTGCTTGTTCAATTTGACGATCCATACCTGGCCACCAATAATCTGGACGTAGAAGGCGTTTCGTCAACGTCATGCCAAGGTGTCCCTCAAGAGCAATTGAAATAATGCGGGGTTGTAGAGATTTGGGTACAACGATTTGTTCACCACGAAGAATTACGTCATCGTGAATCGATAACTCGATTTATATGTCGTAGAATGGAATGGAATCAGCTTTGAGCGATTTTCGTTTTGGCCAGTGTGTTTTAATGTACGTCATGACAAGGTCTAAATCACTGTCTTTTACAAAAGCTCTTTTAAATTCTCTCTCAGAAATCACAGATGGTATTGTGTTCACTGTGTAAGCAACAAGTTCATCTCATAGGTCAAAACTGTAGTTTTCTTCACATTTGACAGGAAGTCTGGAAATACAGTCGAATTTTCGCTTCCTGGTAAATATTCGAAAACGAAATTGAATTTCAGAAGTCTAGAAGACCATCTTGCAATTCGAGCACTTGCACGGCCAGATCCTTTTGTTGTGAAGATCATTGTAAGAGGTTGATGATCTGAACGTGGTATGAACTCTCGACCCCATAGATAAGTTCTCCCGTGTTCAGTCGCCCAAACGCACTCCAAGGCTCCTTTCTCTATCACAGTGTAATTGCGTTCAACGCTGGTTAGTGTACGTGATGCACATTTGACAAGTCTTTTGACCGAGAACCGCTCCTAGGCCGTACTCACTAGCATCTGCATGTAGTTAAAATAGTTGGTAGACTTGGATCAAAAGACGTCAAAACGGGACTATTAGCGATTTCTTGTTTTATTTTGCTAAAACAGTTTTCACATACCGTACTCCGCACAGACTTTCTGCTCTGCTGTGCTTCACGGAGCAGGATAACCTTAGAACTGAAATTACGAATAAATTTGGAATAATATCCGCATAATCCTAAGAAACTTCGTAATCGTTGGGGTGTATCCGGTGGGAAGCAGATAGGATAGCCTGGACAAGCCTATGACATGTCCTGAATATGTAACTGATGGAGCACTAAAAACACATTTCTCGCGCTTCACGGTGAGATTTACATGAATAAGAATTTCAAACACAGCATGTAGTGCTTTATTATGTCTGGCTTGATCAACACCGTGTTGGTGTATTCTTGAACAAAGTATCAATAATTCGTTGAAATACGGAACTTGCCGAAGCTTATCAGAATGGCATTCTAGTATAACGGAACAATCCGTCTGGTGTTATGAATGTAGTGTAGTCACGGCAATTGGGTGTTTACTTAATTTGGTGATAGGCTGGTGATAAATCTATTTTGCTGAATACTTTTGAGTTCCCAATAGAATTGAGAAGTTCATTGACGTTTGGTAACGGATGGGTATCAACAACAATGGTCTTGTTTAAGTCTCGAAGGTCGACACACAAGCGAATGTTATTGTCAGCTTTTCTAGAAACGACAATCGCAGAATCCCACTCTGAGCTTTCGACAGGCTCTATAATACCTAGATCACACAAACGTTTAATTTCATCTGTTAGTTGCTGTCGAACTGACATTACTTACTTTGTGTTGAATCGGGATTGCACCTTCTTTCAGTTTTATTCTATGTGAAAATATCGTAGCACAACCTAACTCTTTGTCAAATACTGATTGTTCCTTGAATATGATGTTGGTTTCGAAAAATCCAAGTAGGGGAAAAAAAGTGTTGTCATAGCTTTTTAATTTGACATCTGGGGCTTTCAGTTTGATATGTAAAAAATTATGTTGTATAAACTAGAAGTGATAATGATGTAATTTGATCCTGTATCCAAAAGTATTTTGACTGGAATGTTGTCAATGTTTATCATACAGTACATGTACATGGGTGATGATTGAGGAGTAGTAACAATAAATACGTAGTCAAAATGATCATCAACAGCAGTGTCGTCTGTAACTTGTTTCACTTTACGATATTTTGATCGACAAACCTTATCAAAATGACCTTTCTTGTGACACGATCGACATGTAGCATCTTTTGCCTTGCAATTAGGGTCATTGGCAAAGTGATGTCGTGAACCACAGCGATAACAATGTTTTTTTTTCCTGTTAGGGCTTGGTTTCTTATGGGAAGAATATCGACGTTGTTTGTCACTCACTGCATTAACTGTATGTAAAGATGTAACAGCACCATAAACTGATCTGGCTTCTTTAGTTGCTGTTTTTATGAGTCGTGCAATGTCAATAGCAGTTTTTAGGTTTATGTTTCCATCAATTAACGTTCCTTAATGCGTGGAAGATTCGTTTTCCGGATCAACTGGTCCCGTATCATTTTATCTTGCATTGAGCCAACATGACATGTAACTTCAAGACCACGTAAAGATGCTATGAATTCATCTATGGTTTCATTTTGTAATTGTTCACGTTCATCATGGCGAAGTCTTTCGGCGACAATATTAACCGAAGGTTGAAAATGTTTTTCTTATGTTTGTTGACATAACTGAAAAACATTGTCTGTATCCGTTGAGGGAACTGGCGTCAGCGTTTTGTAAATGCGCTGCCTTTCAGCACCCAGGTTTTTGTCTAGCTGCCGAATATGAACTGGCGTCGATAGCAATGTGGTAGTTCTCGTTAATATCTCTCAAATCGCGCCATGGCTTAGTCCCTGGTGTAGGTAGCAGTGTGGTAGTTCTCGTTACTATCTCTCCAATCGCGCCATGGCTTAGTCCCTGGTGTAGGTAGGAATGTGGTAGTTCTCGTTAATATCTCTCCAATCGCGCCATGGCTTAGTCCCTGGTGTAGGTAGGAATGTG